>PVIU01000870.1:0-233528 GCA_004026605.1 Ondatra zibethicus
GAATGTCCAAAATCAAAAACACCAACGATTCCCTATGCTGGAGAGGATGTGGAGTAAGGGGAACTCTCATCCATTGCTGGTGGGAATGCAAACTTGTGCAACCTCTTTGGAAATCAGTGTGGCGGTTTCTCAGGAAATTGGGAATCAACCTACCTCAGGATCCAGCAATACCACTCTTGGGAATATACCCAAGAGAAGTTCATACTACAAAAGCATTTGTGCAACTATGTTCATAGCAGCATTGTTTGTAATAGCCAGAACTTGGAAACAACCTAGGTGCCCCTCAATGGAAGAATGGATCAAGAAAGAGTGGATTATATACTCATTAGAATACTACTCAGCAGTTAAAATCAATGACATCTTGAATTTTGCATGCAAATGGATGGAAATAGAAAACGCTATCCTGAGTGAGGTAACCCAAACCCAGAGAGATGATTATGGTATGTACTCACTCATTAGTGGACCCTAGCTATAAAATAAAGGACACTAAGCTTATAGCTCACAAGCCCAGAGAAGCCGAATAGCAATGTGAACCCAAAGAAAGCATATAGGGATCCTGCTGGAAGTTGGAGGTGGGGATAACCCATAGTTTTTTAAAGGGTCTTAGCATTCTATAATGTTTTGACGCTCCTACCACTTGCTGGTAGGTAAGGGGTGCACAGTGACTAACCTGTGTTAGAGCAGGGAGCTCAATTGAGACTGTGTAAGTGAGTGCCCAACAGAAGGATACTATTTTGATCTCTTTACAGGGTACAAGACCATTGTAAGAGAGTACTTCCTCTTTTTTTCCTTTTTAGAAAAAGAACTCTGAATCTAATCTCCTTTGTTGAGCTTTTTCCTGACCATTATCCATAACCTTGTAACCAACACTCTAAACAAAGACAAACATCCATAATCCATATTTTGGGAATGTGGGCATAGTTTTATAGGCTGCTTCCTGCTGATTGGGGGCACTGATAATCTTATGGAGACCTAAAGAAAATTTACAATTATGGTCAAGTCCTGACCAGAATATTCTGTGAGACTTGATTATTTCAGCTAACAGTCTTGAGGCTGTTCTGGATGCAGAACTCAGAGGAAACTCCAATAGAAGTCCTCTGAAATGTTGGATCATCTGGGTAATCTGTTCCTATTAGAGATTTTTCAGTGGGGTCTTCCTTGATCACACCGGACTTTTCTTAAGCCAGAGTGAATCCACACTGGGTTCATTTCCTCTCTCATTTCCTGTGGAAAGAAAAGCAAAACATCTTCTCCAAAGTAACATATCTTATGACTTAAATTGTGAAGTCAAGGCATTTTTCAAATACATATGTTGGGTTAATTCAACAGCATTTATAATCAAATGTCTTTTAGCAGCTGTGGCTCCTTCATCAGCCGTCAAACAATTCAAAGACAATACAATAACATACAGTATTCAGATTCTCTGTGTATTTTCCGTCTTTACTTTGCTTTATTTTCAACTCTATTTCTTTCATTTTAATTTTTTTTTTGGGGGGGGCCAGAGTTTCTCTGTGTATCTTTGGCTGTCCTGGAACTCACTCTAGACCAGGCTGTCCTTGAATTCACAGAGATCCGACGGCCTCTGACTCCCAAGTGCTGGGATTAAGGGTGTGTGCCACCACACCCAACTATTGTGTAAGAATTTCAAATTAGCCCCGAACACATGGAGAGGCTGCATAAAAAACCTTTATCAAAACCTCAGACAGCCTCCAGGCTTCTTGTTTCCCCAGACCAGGTACCAGGTGTGTGAGTGAAGAATATGCAAGGTGATTCCAGCTTCCAGCTGCTTGTGTTACCTATCACTATTCAATTATTTCCAGCTAAGCCTTCAAGCGTTGTGAAGAAAGAAAAAACACATTCAATCTGTATTTTTTCTAAACATTTGAGCCATGGGTATGTAAGAAATCAGAGGCGACTTACTGGGTTGCAAAAGTAACTGGGATAGCATTGATATTAGGTGTTATAACAAAGCCTGAAGGTTTTTTTTTTTTTTTTTTTTATCATGGAACTAAGTTCCTTAGCAATGTTCAAGTAAGGAAACAAGTAAGGAAAATGTCCCAGAAAGTTGGAGGCAAAGGGCCTCTCATATTTGGTAACACTGCTCCTTGCAAGAGTGGAAAGTCCATGATCTAACTAAGGAGGTTTCCAGGCAACAAAATGAAGGTCCCACTTTATTTCTTTATGTCTGCTAACAAAATAAGAAGAAAGATATGGAATAGAT
This sequence comes from Ondatra zibethicus, assembly GCA_004026605.1. Lineage (NCBI taxonomy): Eukaryota > Metazoa > Chordata > Mammalia > Rodentia > Cricetidae > Ondatra > Ondatra zibethicus. Next base: position 2,222 of record PVIU01000870.1, read on the forward strand.
AACAGCTTTTCATTTCCTATAGAATGTGGAAGAAAGCTAGAGGGCTCAGAATGGTGTTCCCAAGGAGCAAAGGTCGATGTAGAACAGGATTGGTGGCAAACTGAGATCAGGACCATTGACAGACAAGCTCAGTTGTCAGAGCAAAGATGCAGGGACATGGAAGCTGAGAGTTACACATCAAAACACACTACCTGGATCAAACACTTCAACCAGGACCTGTGTGAATTAATGCAGGTGATGTGTAGACTGTTTGGGAAATGTCATTGTTGGAACTCAGACTGAAGCCACTGAAAACTGCTTTCACACAATCTCTTTTTCAATGGAGTGTATAAAGTTATAATAAAAGTTACCAGGTGACAATGTTTCCCTGCCTAGACTGTTTTCAACAAAGGTCCATGAAGGTTGAATTTACTTGTTCTAGAAACAAAAGGAGTAAACAAAAAACTCCAGGAAGCCCATCTATTGCTTCCGTCACTTCCCTTGCCCATTCAACATGGTAAAGATTTTCATGGGGAACCAAATAAGGTGTCTGTATAAGACAATGATAGTTACATTTTATGGTAATCATTTAGTAATTCTGTGATTTGTATAGGAAATGTTAGAAACTAAACATTCGAGATAGTGCTGCGCAAAGTGTCTCATCTTTGAATACTCTTTCCTGAAAATGAAAATATGCAGGTAAAAAAAAGCAGTATAATTTTATATGTCAAATAAGAGGAACTTCCAAACCAGCAAAGCATTGCTGACCTTAGCTGTTCCAAGATTTTGTGACAATCTCCAGCAACATCAGGGACATTGTTTCATTGTCTAATGTAGAAGTATGCATTCCAAGTCATTAGCTCTTCGGTGAAAGTTATCAGAAAATAGTTTCATCAAGTAATGATAGATAAAATAATTAATAACAAGGTAAGTCGTTCACTCAAGTATATAACATTAGTGTTAATAAAATAACACATTTTCTGATATTACACATTGAGAAAGACAGTTTACATAGACAACTCAAGTTAGAAATTAAGTAACTGAAATTTGAAGATAAAGCCAGCTAAATTTATATTAATTGAATTATTTACATCTTGCCTTACACAAAGAGACACATAGTAGGTGGCCAGCCCATGGTGGGCTTTGGATTAAATGAACCACAGTCAGTCACCACAGTAACCAACTTAAGAGGTAAATGAAAACAGTGATCACTGTTGAAATATATAGCCACGTGATTGACTCCCTCCAAGCTCAGCCCAGGGTCATTCAGTTTCAGTAGAAGGCCCACAACTTACTTTACATTTTGCAAATCAAGTTTAGTCCTTAAGGGACGAAAGTGGCAGAGTGCTATCTCCGCACCTTTCCCAAGGCTCTGCTTTGTAAGAGAGTAGCAAATGAACCTGAAGGGAGCAGCTCCATCACTGTGAATGAGATGGCATATGCATGACTGCTCTATGGATTATTCTCCATGTTTGAAATGCAAAGACATGCAGACTTTATTTTCCTGTGGAAAAGACCGTAACGGCAATCCTGATACGATCATCGTTCTAGCGAAGATATATGAGTGCAAACTGAATATTTTAAAGAAAAGGCACTAAAAATTTTATATTCAGAAGAAAAAAAGAATAGAAATCATGACTACAGGAGGAGGAGTATATAAACAAAAATATAACAGTGTGCTCAGGACTTCTCTTTACCCTAAAGAACAAGAGTTTAATAGAGAAGACAGATACATAAAGAAATAAATACAAAAGTGTGATGTTAGCTTCCTGATGTTACTGTGGCAGAGTTCTACAGACTCAGCAATTCAAAATGAGACTGGAAGTCCAGCTGCCTCCCGAAGTTACACTGAAGTTTCCAAAGCCTTCTGTCCTTCCCAGATCAGCAGCTAAAGCACGAAAGGGCGGGCCAGCAGCTTCTCACACTATGAATTTCTCTAGCCACCTCCTCTCTGTTTTATTTTCTCGCTTCCTAGTTTCCTTTTTGACTTCTAAGATGTGACCTGCTTCCCTTGGCCAATGGCACCTTAAAGGACTCGGGACAAGGAGCCCTTTAGAATTATGATGACTGTGGACAGCAGGTGCATCTGGGTCGGGCATAACCTCACACTAGGCCTAGCGCTAGGTGTCTGGGGACAGCCCCTGAAGGAAGGCACTGGTGCTGTGCTCACAAGGCCAATCACAATGTTAACCTTTTAACTGCAATAATTGGTTTCTCTCGTTTGTTCTTTGGTAACATGCATGGGAGAACACTTCTTACCTATTCTTTTGTTGCTCAGCCACCATACCCCAGGAGTTAGCTGGTATTCTCAGGTATTTCTATTTAATATAAACATGCTATGTATGATTTTTTTCTCTGATATCTCCATTGTTCTTGCAATAATACCCTATACATGTATGCTTTTCTGTAGTAATTTCTAACTATTAGAAATTAAATTATACTTATTTATTTACGTATAGAGGTCCCAAGTATTGAACTTGGGTGATCAGGCTTGGTGGCAAGCTCCTTTTCCCAGTGAGCCGTTCTTGTCTAGAAAGCTGTTTGGTCTCTCCTCTAAGGAGACCTTCCTGATTCTACTTCCTATGATCTCTCGGTGTGCCTAGATATGCTGAAGTTTTAGGGTAAGCATTGTTCCCTCTTTACCTGAAAACTTTACCCTACAATGCTGCAAAGATACAGTGCAACCCATTTTCTCCCATTTGCTTATTACTTGTTCTAATTCCCCCAATTCAAGGTCTGTAGAGATTTGAAGCGGACAATGTGACTTTCGAACTCCTCTCACCCTTAATTCTTCAAGGTCTCAGCTCTCCTTTTCCCTCAGTTCATGGATCAAGATTTGCTTTCAGCAGTGTCTAGCGGAAATTCAATAACAATATAATGATTTTTTTCTTTCCAAATGCTCAGCATTATGGTGGCCCCCAAAACTCCCCACCTTTTCAGCCCCCCCCCCAAACTCAGGGCATTGCTTTCCTCCTCATGGTTGCAAGATGCTGGCCTCACCTTCATTTTTTTTTTTACCTAAATATAAAGACAGGGAAAGATTAGTTGGGGAATTAATTATAATAGAAATCACAAATCTTCATTCACCTACTTCTTGCATCTTCCTGGCTGGAAATGTGTACCTGGGTGCACCCAGAATATAAAATGAGGTTCTTCTAATAAAGAAAGAAGCGTAGGTATTGGGAAGGTATCAGTAATGACTCTCTGGGACTCTTCTAATTACAACAACCTGGAAGAAACAGCCTGTCACTTGCCACTTTCCACCTTGAATTCTCCCACGCAAAACATTTCAATGGTTTCATCCTCTATGAAGAAGCTGCAGTGATTTAGGGAGGGAGCAGCCTCCCATGGCCTTACTAGCTTCCTAGCGACATTCATTGCCGTGCTGTGGTGTGGACCTGTACTTCTCCCATGCAGATGTCTCATGTTGCGACCCCAACCCTCAATGTAGGGGTGGTGTAGGTATTAGGTAAACATTTGGAGGTAGCATCTAGTTAGTTGCTGAGACTAATTACTAACACTAAAACAGAGTCCTTAAGTCTCTGAAGTTATAGAGACTAAAGTGTGGAGCTGGTTTTTATATCATAAATCTTCAAAGTAAAATATGGTTGCAGAAAGGTAAATAAAAAATGTAAGAATATTTAGGGCAGAAATATGTAAATTGTCAAAGTATATTTTCTTCTGAATGCTAGTCACAAATACTAATACATAAACAATACTTAATCACAAATTCTAATGTTAATAATACATGTTTTAAATACTTTTAAAGTCTTGCTCCATGTCAACTTTGTGTACATATATAATGCACTCTGGTTTTCCTCAACTCTCTCCTCTTTTTCTCCTACTTTTATCGAAACCCATTCTCCCTACTTCTCCCTTTCCTAGGTTTGGGCCTTTTAGTTTTGTTTTGTGATCCAATTAGCTTAACCAGGGCTGGGCTGTCTGTGTGATCATAGGATTGTAAGTGTCCATTGGAGGATGCTGTGGATGTGAATGAAGAGTATCTTTGAATAGATTGGTAGATTGGTGCCTCCCTTCCCCTTCCCTCCCTCCCTCCCTCCCTCCCTCCCTTCATGTCTGCCCCCCCATGTCTCTTTCTCTCTCTCTGAAAACTGTTATCTGACCTCTGCTTTCCAAGTGCAGGGGATGAAAGACCCAGTCAGGTTCATTTCTAACGGCAAGCTTTTCTTCTTCTCTCTAAAAAGCCCTACATTTTTGTTTTATGTGCACAAGTGTTTTGTTTGCATGTCTCTTGCTCAACGGGGTTAGAAGAAGAGGTTAGGTCCTAGCTATGTGAGTGCTGCAAACTGACCCTGGGTTCTCTGCAGGAACAGCAGATGCTCTTAAACCACCGAGCCACTTATTTAACCTCTTTCTTTGTCTTTTATGAACACTTTTATTTTTAGATTGTAATCCAGCTATGAGGCCTACCCCCTGGTACTTGGAGGTTGGTCACTATAGGTCAGTAGTAACTGGAACCAGTATGTGGTAAATTGCTGAATTTCAGCAATACAGATTTCAGGACAGGTAAAGGCACACAACAGTAAAACTTGGAAAATTGTTGTCATCTTTCTTAATTACCCATGTCAGTGAGAAGTCTGAAAACTGACCATAGATGTGTCCACATCAGACTCTAAGACTGATTCTCACGAAAACAAAAACAGTCTCATGGTGGGCAGCCTTGTTAGCTTACACCTGTAAAACACAAGTGTTCCATATGGGTTTACTCCTCACCACAACAACCTCAAGATGCTTTACAGACTGATTAAACCTCATAACCCCTTTTTGGGAGGTAGCAGGTGTTATCTGCATTTCCCAGAGTGATAAGTTGAGTCATCCATGGAATTTGGCTCATATCCAGCCAGCAGAACTAGACTGCAGAGGGGAAAGAAACACCTCTGCTCCTTGGTGCTGGCTTACTCTGAGATCTGGCAGTCAAGGAAGTGACGTAACTGGTAAATTACCCATCCATTCCATCCTGAAATTCATCTCAACGAATGGTTTCCTGCTGGTACACTTCAAAGTGCACGCTGCACAACGGAAGGGTCTTTCCTTGCCTGGCATTTCCTCTAGTTGAACTGGGAAATAATTGGCCCCCAAAAAATCTTGATAGCTAATTTCCCTCCCAAAATTTAAATGCATATATGATTTAATGAATATTATATTTAAAGCCAACCATGCATGCTACAAGTTAACTAAAAAATAACTACGTTAGCTAAAACGTGTAATAATATATAGTATATTCATATATATGGTTCATATGGTATAAAGATATGTATATGATATAAGCAATATATTAAAACCAAACACTTATGAACTCACTGCCCAGCTTAAGAAACACACATTTCCCCCAAGTTTGAGACCTTATTTTTCTTCCTTTAAAAGTAACCACTAAATGTTTGCAATTTCCTTAGATCCTTACCATGTGGGAAATAATTCCTAAGCAGAAAAACAGCATACTGTACTATGTATTTTGAAGTTTACATAAATGGGATTATAATGTATGTATTATTCTTTGATTTGCTTCTTATGTTTTCTTAACATCAGCCCTTAATTGTATTGTATGTGCAATACACTTATTTTTCTATTCTTGTGTCACATGATATTCTTCTCTCTCCCTCTTCCCTCTCTTCCCCTTCTCTTTCCCTCCTTCCTTCCTTGCTTTTTTCTTTGTCTGCCTTTTTTCTTTGTCTTTAGTTCAGTCACATATTAATTCTATAGAGTTCTTTATTTTCTTTTATTTTTCCTATTTCTTTGTTGCCTTTTCCTTCTCTTTTCTCTCCCCCTTCCTTCCTTCCTTCCTTCCTTCCTTCCTTCCTTCCTTCCTTCCTTCCTTCCTTCCTTCCCCCTCTCTCCCCACAACTCCCCCTGACTCCCTGCACACTTCCTTTCTTCTTTTTTTATTATAATCAACTCTGCAGCATCCATCCCCTATACCTTAAGAGGTGGCAAAAGTTAAAGCACAGGTTGATCAGGTGCGCAGACAGACTGTTTAGAAGTGATCTTAATCAGTCACCAGAGTTCTCGGAGTGAAGCAGGAAGAGAATCCAGCAAAGGGTTCTTTCTGCTCTGGAATGAGCATCTGGGTCCCTCTAAAATCTCTATGTGCATCCTGATCTCTGTGTAGCTGTATTTGGATGTTGGGAGTCCACGACGGTAACTAAGGTAAGTAGTGAGATTATGGGAATGGTGTTTTGAGTTTATATGAGTAGTCTTTGTGTGGAAAGATAGAGATGAGTCATTTCTTTCCTTCTGTCCTAGGATGTAGCAGAAGATGTTCATCCAACAAACAGGAAGAGAACTGTCTTCAGCTATTGAGTCACAGATGCTCTGGTCTAGAACTTGTGAGATGTGAAAAAACAAATACTGTTGTTTAAGCCACCTATAAAGTCAGTGATTTTGTTATAACAGCTTCAGCAGACTCATGCATTTTCTATCGTCGTGAGCAAACATGTAGTGAATGCTTGTGATTTCTTTTTATATCAACATCCATTCTGAGTAAAAGGATAAAGGTATCATATCAAAAACAAAATTTAAGATCCTTGCTTTGATTTCTAGCTCTCTACACTCACAGTAGCACACTGGATCTATCCAGACATTTGTCGTACACATAGGTTGTCCATGCTGCAGTTTGGACAGTCCTACACTCACATACAGGAGGAGTGAGTAAAGACTGTTTGGTAAAAGTAAAATGTACTTATGCATGGAAAAATAAAAATTAGAAAACTTATTGACATAGCACACATACACAATATTCCTTCATCAGGGATTATGCAATGGAGAACACATAAGACCATGATCCTCTGGAGCACAAGACTTAGAGTAATTTAAAAATACAACTATGTTTGTGGGCAGTCACATGGTCTCCTTTATTGAAAAAATAAATTGTTGACTCTTTCTAGATGATGGTTGACATGCCTTTCTGCATGTGTTCTTTAAAATTCTACAGTATCCTATGATCAAGGAAAATGAAGGAAGCAGAAACACGAGCTAGGTTTACTCCAGAGTAACATTTAAGTTATTTTGATGCATGTGGTTGTTAATTTAAAAATTTGCAGTTGGTTGTCTTTATTCCCAATCCTCAAAAAAAATTCTCTGGAGTAACTGATAATGGTTTTCCTTTAATAGTTCTCTGCACTGTATGTTTAGATCCCACTGTGTGTGTGTGTGTGTGTGTGTGTGTGTGTGTGTGTGACTCTATTACACTGTGTAATAACAGTTGTTGATACTCTCAGACAATTTAGTTAAAAAGTACTATTAAGGGTAGTCAAGAAGGCTCAGGAGACAAAGCTGTTTGTCATGCAGTCTGGACAACCTGAGTCTGATCCCTGAAACCCATGGGGGAAGGGCAGAACTCCAAATGTTGCTGTCCACTCACCTCTGAATGTGTGCTGTGGCATGTACTCACACATGTCACAAACACATCCACAAATAAAGAAATATAAAAAATATAACATGAGCTGTCAAAGATGTTTCCTAAGAGCTCTGCGTATACAAACAGCAAAGAACGATGTTGTGCGCTGTAAAGAAATCATTCTTTTTATTAAGAATGAAATCCTAGTTTCTTTAATGTTTGTTTATTTTGAACACCATTGCTGTCCAGCAGAACATTTTGTAATGATGGAAATGTTCTATATTATACTGTGTAATACTAAAGACACTAACCTTATGTGGCTAAGAAGAAGGGAAAACATCTGGTGAGAACAAGGAATTGAAACTGTGTTCAATGTGCATTTGCAGTGCTAACTATGTCTAGGAGCACCCACAGTGGGCAGCACAACTTACATATCCAATAAACCTTGAGATTCATCTCTAATGCCTTATACACATCTCTATTCAGTTATTGAATCTCTGTCTATTTGAAGTAAAATTCAAATGTACAGTATACAGAAAACATTGCTTCATTTGTCAATGACTATTGAGAGAAAAAAAAGTCTCATTTTTTTCCCCTTTGGCCAGTACTGAGAGTGGGACCTACAATCTCATATATACTAGGCAAGTGCTCTGCCAATGGGCTACATTTCCAGCCTAAATATCTGTGTATTCTGAGTGTAAGATATTGTGAGTATTTTTATAGGTAGGACTTAATTATATTTATTGGTTTCAAATTGGGGGGAGTTTACACATCTTACAAGAAACTGAAACAATGTAATAAAACCAACCAAATGGAACAGTGACATGCAAAGAATCTGATGACTTTCGGGTTGTGTAAACTTCGTGCTTATTCAAATCAGCTTGGCAAAAACGGTGACACTTTTAACAAATGGAGACTTTTGCGTGACCTCAGAAGTTGTTTGACGGCTCTTTGAAAGATAACTCATATGTACTGAAGTATAGGGTGACAGAGAGGCAAATGAGCCGAGTCATTGCTGAGGATGGCTCACAGATTGCAACAGGAAGCTGCAAGTGACTGTGGAGGTAGGTGGGTACTTCTCCAGGTTTCCTGTTACAAGTATAACTGGTTTTCAATCCCCTCCAGGTACAGAAAAAGATTATTCTGAAAATAACAGAGAAGAAACTATATATTTTGAACAAATGTGACTTTCTTTAAACGAGATTTTTTTATATTTTAATATTTTTATTAACTTTGGAATTTATACAGAAGTAACTGCATATTTAAACCAAATATGACAGTATAGACTTGCGATTTTTATATTTTATTTCTATTTTTAATGCTATAATTCATTAAGACATTGTCATACTTGTATTCGAAGTAAAGCAATCATACGCATCTTACTCCTAATTATTCTTTCTTGTCCTTCATTCCCGCTAATCTCCTTCCTGTTTTCAAAGTGAAGCTTCCTTGTAACTTCACTTCTGTGTGTGTGTGTAACTCAGTGAACTTTGTTATAGTCCTTTAAAATGGAATGAGAGAACGTTTGCTTACAAGAGCATGGACATTTTAGCATCGAATTCACCACCGAAGACATTATTTCTCCTCTCTGCATCAATTGTTAACGATATATCAGTCCCAGATGAGTTGGTGTGGGGCTCATGAATCCCTCCCCTTTCATGACAAGGCAGTAGCAGGCCCAGACTTGTGCAAGAAATCATAGCTGCTGAGGGTTCAAGAGTTCAAAAGCCATGTGATTCCCAGAAGGCAGTATTCCACACCTCTTCTCACCCTTCCTTCAGCGAGTCCATTTATTTTGCCCCTTCTTCTGAAGTGTAGACATCCCATTTAAGGTTGAGTCATTTATTCTTTGTAGAATAATCTCCAGGAAACTGTTGCAATACCAGGACTTAGAAACCTAAACAAAACCCTCAGAAAATTCAGGAGAAGTCAAGGGTATGCTGAGACCCAAGGACTGCTTCCAGATGATTGTTCAATTCTAAGGCTCAGAAATGTCTATAGAGGCTTGCAAACTGAAAGACATTCGTCATTCTCACTCCCTTTTGGTATTTCAAGATATTGATGCAGCTTCAGATGCTATTTTCCAGACAACTTGATTGAAAGAATACAATTATCTTATTCTCCAGTATAATATTGCATGCATATATAACGAGGGACACAAAATAAAACTTAATTGGTGAGGCAATCATCATGATATTTTCATATTTGTAGTATCTCCAAGCCTGTAGGTGACTTCTCTTTTTGTTTGTTTAGAATGAACTTTAGTTGTTGACATTACAAATCCAGGTCACATAAAAGAAAGATAAAAAGCCAACAGTGCAGCTCTCCTCCTCAGCTATTCAACGTTCTTCTACTCCTTCCGGACCCTTATTTAGGGGACATGGATGAAGATGATCCGTGGATGGTCAGTCGCTTCTTCTCAGCACTTTGACCAGTTATGAATCTCGGCACTACCTGCTACCCAGCTCATTCACTACTTCCCACTATTTCTCTGACCAAGGTTGAAAGCAGCACAAAGCAAGGCATGTAAGGATAAATATTTAGAAGTCAGTTTGATAACATCACCATTTAGCAAAATCTAACAGTAAGTCCTCCCCTGGGATACTTACTGTGACCTCTCCTGACTTGAGAGGCAACATACTCCCACAGTTTTAGTAGTAGTGTGATAACTTTGGGGTAAGCAACTGTTTTCTAATTGGATTTGAGCCTTGCTCCACAGGAGGAATCCTATGCCTGGGTCTCTCAAAAGTTCAATGTGTCTTAACTTGGGCAAATAGTTTTCAGCTATGATATTGAGTGATTATAATATATAATAATATAATACTGATAATAAGCATAATTAAAAACACAACAGAGCAAATTAGGCTTTGCCAAGATTACTTTCTCCTGCTCTTTGAAGGACATTGCAAGGGAAGGCAGAGGTAACACACAAGTTGCAACAATATTTGAAAATAATTTGTCTGACACGGTCTCAAGCAGCAGACCAGACCCTGGCCATCTACATGTCCCTCAGTGGTAACAGGAGCCACAGACATCAATTCAGACCCAGGTTGCTGGAGACCATGGACCCAGACAAGGTCCTCGGCAGTAGCCCTGGCCCAGACAATGACACCAAGACCCTGGGTGATAGCACAAGCCTCTCAGATCAGCACGTCTCTGGTGGCCGCGCAGCCCTCAAATATCCTCATGGCCACAAGTTGTGGCCCAGACCCCAGGCGTCTATGTGGTCATTGGTGGCAACGTGAGCTATGGACATTAATACATAAACTGGCTGTGGAAGGACCATGGCTTCTTGTAGTCTAACCATTTGAATTTTAGATATCTCTGTGAAAGAAAGCATCAAAGAGCAGCACGCCAGTGTTTGAAGCAAATTTATTAGTCATATTCAGAACTGAAAATAACTCAACGTCCGTCAGTAGAAGGATGCGTGAACAGTTCAGTGTGTGAAAAGTGTACATAAGAGGTAGCACATCGCACCACAGAAGAATAAAGCACCTAAGCATGAACACATTTCAAAATAATTTTGATGAAAGCAGGAACATAGAAATAAAAGAATGCATGTATTATGAACATCTAAGATGGATTATTCTTTGGTAATATAAATATGTGAAATAGGTAGTTCTAATATTTGCAAGCAAATCTGCAGGGACAGAAACCAGCTCATGTGTTCCCTATTGCCATAATAAAGAAGAACATGGGTGGTGTTTGTGAGGAGCTAGCAGGAAAATGGAGAGGTCATATTTACATTAATTTCTGTGCTTGTAGTAATGGGTCTGCTGGTTTGTCAATTAAAGCTTTTACACTACACATAAGAAACGAACGCTGATTTTAACTTAATACAATTATTCACATTTCAAAACATTTAAAACCATGCTTTAGGAGCTCAAAAATGTATTGTTTTTATAGTCTTATAAAGGAGACTGTGTGAGCTCTGAAAATATACCAAATAAGATTCAAATGGTATCTCAAAGAAAACAATCACTTTCCCAAGGAGTGCTCTTTAGAACCATGGAGATAAAACGCAAATCATGTGATGTTGTCTTTCTGTCTCTGTAAGTGATATGAGTCTGTATTTGCTAGAGCAAAATCTTGGGCTTCCTCTTGGCGTTATCCTTTCCTTTGCTCTTTCTTACAACCTTTCCATTGTGACTTCTTCGTTCTCCTGTATTGACTGCGGTCTGAATACATCTTATTTCCATCTTGTGTTCGCTGACTCAGAATCTACAGTAAGTATCAGATCTTCTCCATTTCTCATCTGAATTTTCTATCCGTTCTCTGCTTCCAAGATTTGTCTCCTCTAATCTTTCATCACCCAGTAGAGGAGAGCAGTGACCTGTAGAAATAAAACAGATTATTTCCTCTTCCCAGTTTGCTTTAACTCGCTAGTTTTGAGGGTTGTCCCTTGAAAAGCAAAGGACATTTTATGTACCTTGTCAGTCAGTGTTTTTATTAGTGCGATTTGACCAAATGGACAACATAAAACAGCGTTCATAGCTCAATGTGTAGGAAAAGCCAAGCGTCTATTGGAAATTCAAAGTTGATTTCCTTATCTTTTGAAATATATGTCAGTAAAATATGCTAACATCGTGAAGCTTAGTAGTAACTATTGTCCTCTGCTGTGAGTTTTATTTGGACAAACATTATTCATAAATATTTAGTGTTCATAACCTAATATTGTTAAAAAACATAAATATACCCATTTTGAGAGCAGGAGAATTTTTTTAAAATAAACTATTACTACCAATCTGTTATAGTTGAAATAATCAACTGCTTCTCTGTTTATATTCCTGTTTTAAAGCACCATCTTCATCAAGAGCACCCACCAATTTACACTACTGCCATTTATTTTCAAGCTTTGTTTTCCAGACTAAATGGGAGCCTCATGTATTTTGTTGTTGTTGTCTTGAGGGTGCCTAGTATATGCCTTCAAATAATGGACATTCCATAAGTGACTGCTCAACCGGTGGATGAATATTCTAAATGACAACCATCAGGATTTGTTGTGATGATTTCTTAGCCCTAGTAGGAGTTGGCTTACAGAACGTCTGCAGATGATATAAGAGGAGTGAGATAAACTTTCCAGGCATGGAGTTATCATCATTTGTTTTTATGTCTTGAAGTGAACATTTATTTTAAGCAGAAAACTACAACAAACAAAACTGCAAATGGGAGAAAATAAGAACTGGGGTGAATCTGTAGGGGTCAGCATTGTCTTGTACTCACATCTTTTTAGATTTGCTTTGCATTGTACTTTAAAGTCAATATCTTGATCTAAAAGCTGAGATTCCTGAGTTGGACATGGTAGCCGCACATCTGTATTATAGCAGTTGGAATGTGGAGGCAGGAGTACTGTCAAGAGCTAGCTAGGCTCAGCAACACAGGGAGACACTATCTCAAAAATCGACCAGCCAATCAACCAACCAGCCAGCCAGCCAACCAACCAACCAACCAACCAACCAACCAACCAACCAACCAACCAGCCAACTAATCAACCAACCAACCAACCAACCAACCAACCAACCAACCAACCAACCAACCAACCAACCTGACCAAAGGTGTTTTCTGGACATAAGAACACTGTTCTAAAAGGTGACAAGTGTCTCCGCACGTTTTGAACCAGGACTTCAGAATGTTTTCTTATCTCAGTCTAGAACTGGTTTCACTCTTGCCTGATACCAACATCTTCAGACGGGGTACAGGAAAGCAGTATATAGATGAAATAATTTAAGGGAATCAGCTTTGGGGGCCTTTAAGATGTGGTATTGTTTTCGAAGGTTACTCTGTTTAAACCATTTCTGAGTTCACAGAAAAACCTTTTTCTCTACAGAGTTAGACATCAGCTTTATGAAAGTTTTTACATTTATTTAGCTTTTTGAGTTTATATGAAGAATTATTTTTCAGTAAATTGTAATTCTCATCTTATTTCATATTGCTTTCCAGTTATAGTTTAAAGAATATATACCTTTGTCTTTTATAAACAAGCAAAGATCCTTGAATGATAAGGTCCAAATAAACTAAGAGCTTTAGTTATGATTTTGATTCATATTCTTAACTATCTCCCAATTTTTAACAGCAAAAACTAACATACTTTGAATTGAACTTTGCAGTTTAATTCATATATAATAAAATTTTAGCTACAAATAGGATATCATTGCAAGCTATCCTGAAAAGTCAGATATCTGTATATGTTTATTTGAATTTAGAATGATTTTCCTGGGGCCAGCACGGTGTCTCAACAGGTTAAAGCACTTGCCAAACAAACCTGATGACCTGAATTTGATTCCTGGAACAAAGGTGGGAGGAAAGAGTCGACTTCAGACACACCATGGTGCACGTGTGCTCCCACACACATACATATGCTATGCTCACTCGTCCACCAACAGTGACAAATACAGCATTTATATAAATAAAGAAAATGTTCTTAATGTTTTATTTTTGAAAGAAAACATTGATTTATTGGTCCAGTAGATCATAAGGATGGGTCTATCAATTAAATCATATGAGTTAAATGCCAAGCTCTTAAATTTATGAAAATACATTTAAAATTTTCAATAACACAGAAGTGTTTCATTAAAAATTATTTGCAGAGAAAGAATGAACTTAACAATAGCTTTGTTTTTTAAATCTTTTCTGTCCATAAAGAAATTTTCTTTATGGAGTAGCAACCAAACTCCTTAATAGTCAGTAGGTATATTTTCTTAAAGGCAGTTTTCTTAGCACAAGTTGAATGAGAGAATGATTGCACAAAATTCTTGTTCACTTAAGTTAGTTTCTTGCTTTTGTTTTTTTAAGAAAAAAACAAAGTTGGAAGATAAATTGATACATAACTCAAAGAGTTTCAGAAGATAATCTTTTAATGAAGATATTGTGTGTTATTTTGCCTGTATACAGACAGCACACCTGTAGCGATCAGCAATCACATTTCTCGGTGGCAGTGCCACCTAAGACAGGCTCTGTCTGCAGCTCACGGAGATGCCTAGGCTGTTGTCTCTGTCTCCTCAGCACCTTGACCAAGAATGTGCACAGTGACACTCAACTTTTCTTGGAAGTGTCTCGGGGTGAGATTCGGGTCCTCGTGCTTGGCATGGCACATGCTTGATCAACTGAGCAGTTCCCCAAGCTCTGTTTTATTATTTGGATGGCTCAGAAAGAGTGACAAAAAAATCAGTAGCACTACAAAGACAAAACGCTGTTCTTATCTACTCATTTATGTAAGATTTTGAAGTGGTTCCAATTGTTAAACAAAAATGACTCTAGAATTAATGCTATTTCATGAAATAAAGACTAATTTAAAAAAAGGCACCCAACTGACTAGGATCCCAAAAAGCCAGTACATGCAGTAGAATCAAATCCCAGTGCCGTTATCATTGGCTTCTCAGTCAGTCCCCATTGTCAGTCATAGTCAGAGAGTCTGTAGTCAGTTGGGATTCACACCTTCCTAGGCCTGAATGGAGACGAGAGGGCCTTGGGCTTCCCACAGGGCAGGGTAACCAGCCCTCTCTTAGGACTGGAGGGGAAAAGGGGAGGGGGAGTGGGGAAGCGGGAGGGAAATGGGAGGAGCGGAGGAGGTGGAAATTTTGAATGGTACTATTTATAATGCAATAATAAAAAATTAAATGTGGAAAAAAAAGGCACCCAGTCCCATCTCTCTCACATAAGAAATACATTCTCAGTACAAATTTGTTTCCTATTTGCTATGATTTGTAATATATTTGCTGTTTTGACTAGCTTGCCAACAAGTGTTATTTACAGATAAATCTGACATGATTAGCAAAATACGTTCATGCTTTTATTTTTAAGTATAATACAATATATAGCACTACATTATAGTAGAAGAATGAAATAGAAGTATGTCAAAGACAGAAAGCATGTAAAATTTCTGAGTGGTGAAGATGAACTTTTCTGTGTGGTGATAACATACATCGCTGAGATACTTAATCATCCTTTGAGAAATGTAAACCAATGATTTAACATTTTAACTTAAAAATATCACATTTACAACATACTAGATTGTGTGACAGTTTATACTCCTAGTAGAGTTTCAGATGGAATTTTAAAATGTTTGAGAGTTAGATTTTCCAAAATGACTTTATTTTAGAGCCAACACTACCTGTAATATTTGACCTTGTCACTTGTGGTATATGGTAAACTTTAGCGTAAAATAGAAAATACTTTTGTTTGAGAGAAATGGTCAAGACTGTTGAAAACTAACCATAGATAACAAATCAATGCTGAGAAAAGTCCCTGTTAACATGTGTACTCTTTCATCAGAAAAAAAAACATAGAGTTAATTTTGATTCCAATATATAAATTGTGCATGTTTCATGGAAACTGAATACTAAATTTGTATCTACAGCCAGCATGATGGTCATCAGGAAAGAGGCTTGCTGTCACACTGTTGGTGTGACTTTGGTCCCTAGGAATCGTATGCTGGAGGAAATAACTGCTCCTTCAGATGGTCCCCTGATCTGCATATGCACAGTTTGGGCTTGGACACCTGCACATACAGACAGATGGAGGGAAGGACGGAGGAGGAGGAGGAGGAGGAGAGACAGAGAGAGAGAGAAAGAGAGAGAGAGAGAGAGAGAGAGAGAGAGAGAGAGAGAGAGAGAAAGGAATGGAAGAAGATTTCAAAATCATATCTAAGAATGGAAAGAAATTATTATTTTTTAAAAAATATTTATTTATTTATTTATTATGTATACAATATTCCATCTATGTATATGCCTGCAGGCCAGAAGAGGGCACCAGACCTCATTACAGATGGTTGTGAGCCATCATGTGGTTGCTGGGAATTGAACTCAGGACCTTTGGAAGGGCAGGCAATGCTCTTAACCGCTGAGCCATCTCTCCGGCCCTGGAAAGAAATTAAGGTCTCCTACATGTATACTAAAGTTCAGTTTACCACAAACCATGAGGGATATCAATGCACTTGCTATACAGTAGGTTACTCTCAATTAACTGGCAGGAATTAATTTCTTAACTTTGTCGCCTAGAGTAAAGGTAATGGTTTTAAAATTTTAAGAGGAAAGAAATAGCTGAACTTAATTTTTATTTTGTTATTTATAGGTTCAAAGAATAACCTGTATTCAGTTTTTAAAGAATATAAACAATAAATTATAAATTAAAAATAATTGTCAAATCATCAAACACAAAGCACTTCAATGGCTTATGTAATAGATTTCTCAAGGCATTGTCATCTTTGCTTTTATTTTTTGTTTGAGAAGCAAAGAAAGAATATTTTCCATTCCTCACTCATAACACAGCATATGGTTTTGTATAAAGCTACATAGGAAAACCCAGGACTCTTCAGATAAGAGGAATAATATAGAAGGCAGCGACACAAGGTTTTATCTTATTCCACAATACAGTGTCCATGCAAATACTGTTAGCATCAGTTACAACAATAGCAATACATAGAAAATTATCACAAAATGTGACATAAGACATTAAATCCACAAGGAGCAAAGGAGCTGTGAGAGTAAGTACGAGAGTGACTGATGAATTCTCTTCTCAGAAAATCCAATCCTTCCCTCAAGAGCTCATTTTGTTTTCGTTAATGAACAAATTAATAAGATCTTAAAATGAGAGAAGTATCCAGGCTAGATTTGCACATGGAAGAGCTGCAGTTTTTAATGTGTGAGGCCAAGATTTATTTTTTATTTTTTGAAGTTATAATATATCATTTCCCCCTTCCCTTTCTTTCCTCCAAGCTCTCTTATGTACCACTCTGTTCATCAATTTCAAATCCATGGTCTCTTTTTCTTTAGTTGTTGTATATAATGTGTGTGTATGTATACATATATATTTTCCCCTAAATGCAGTCTCATCAGTCTGCATGCTGTTATTTGTATGTGTTTAATTTCAGGGCTGGCTATTTGGTATTGGATAATTGTCTCAGTTGGTGGGCTCTTCGCTGGGGAAGACTGTTTCTCTGCTCACAGCATCCTTCAGTTGCCTGCAGTTCTTTGTGTAGGTTGAGACCTCCAGAGCATCCACTCCACTTTCCGTATTAACATGTCTATCATTGTTCTCCTCATACAAACATTATTCAGGCAGTCATGTTGGTAAGATGTCTTCACAGGTGTAGCTTCTCACAGCAATCTCCCTATTCCTTTAAAGTTCTTGTGATACCACCCCTGACCCTCACCTCTAGGACTTGACCCCATCCACAATGATTCCTTAACCTTAGATGCAGGAGTTGTTTTGTGGATGTATCAGTTGCTTGTATTCCTAACTGATAAGTTGTGCTGTCTTTCAAATCAAGGTCTCAGAAGCTCAAAGATCTTGTTTATATGTCTTATCTATTTCCACCTTCTGTCTCCAATGCTTAATTTAAGGGATCTCCTCAGGCTTATGGTTCTGCTCTGGGTATCTTGTGGTGTCTAAATGAAAATGAAGACAAGACAGTTCCCAGGTATGGTTGAGTAGAAGTTTTTTTTTTTTTTTTTTACAGATATAAGATCGAAGCTTCTAGAATGATCCAGATGAACCAGGCCATGAGAAGAGAGAGTGAAGAGAGCAGAAGAGAAAGAGGAGAGGAGAGAGGGCAAGCCAACCAAGAGAGGAGCTTGGAGGCGGATGTTTCTTTCCTAATCTTGGTCACCAGTTCCAAATATCCAATACAGAGGCTTATATTAATTACAAATTTTTGGTCAGTAGCTTAAGCTTGTGACTAGCTAACTCTTATATTCAAATTAACTCATATTTCTTATCTATGCTTTGTCACATAGCTCATGGCTTCTTACCTCATTTTCTACATGCCCTGCTTTCTTGGCAGCTGGCCAGTGTCTCCCTAACTCCCTTCTTCATCTCAGAATCCTTAGTTTGATTGTCCCTCCTAACTTTTTATCCTGCCTTGCTATAGGTCAATGAGCTTCTTTATTAACCAATGAGAGTAATACATATTTACAGTGTACAGAAGCATTATTCAACAGAATTTCTTCCTTTTGGCTAATTAAAAAGGAAGGTTTTAACCTTAACATAGTAAGACTGTATATAACAAAACAATTATTAAGTAGGAATTACAATTATGATATCTAGTTTATTTGTATTTGGCAAAATTAGAGAAAATATTTTATTATCTGTTTTATCTGTATGAGTCTAAAGTTTTGTACTTAATTTGTCTTTTATAATAACTAAGGAAAACTAAACTATAACTATCTAGTTTTCAACTCCATCAGAGTTCCCAGAAGGATAAAATTTTGCCTAACAACAGGGATATCAGGCTGCCTGGATGGTCACCCAAAGTTCCTCTACACTATTGGGGCATCAACCCCTGGCCTACAGCCTTGGCCTATCTGACAGGCTTTTCCATGAATCAGGGAATTTTAAATGACTGTCCTACTTTGTCTTGGCAAAGTTTGGCAGTTATCTTTCTTGCATCCTGCTGGTCCAGTTTGGAAAGTATTTGTCAGCACCTGAGGCAAGGGCAGTTTCATTGCCCAAATGGCTACCCTTTGTCATAAAGAAAGCAAATTCCACATGAAGTTTCTTCAATGCCCATCATTTCTTCTGAAGTAGACTAGTGTTTCCAGGAGCAGACATGTCTCACTGTCATGAAAAGCCTTAGGATATTAAACATATTAAATGCCACAATCTGTAGGTCTATGAAGTGTTTAAAGACCATCTATATATCTAAATATATGTGTATGACCTGGAAAACATACCTAATATGACTATAAGTTTGACTATTATAGATGACTATTAATCTGTATTTTAATTATACATTGCATTTTTAAATGGACTGTATAAGCACAATACCTTAAATAAGAGTAGAAATATACATACTGTATAATAAAATTAAATTTGTATCAATATATAAAAATCCATACCAATGTAAAATATTTAATAGTAATAGTTGTTTCTTGGATTAAAGTAGATTCAATAATCTACCCTTTTATTCTATCATTTCCATATGCTCCCTTTTTCTCTTCAGAAAGAAATATTGTAATCTAATCTTCTTTACTCAGCTTTTGTCCTGAGCATTAACAATAATAACTTGTAACTACCCCCTTAAATGACAATACACATCCATATCCCATTTTTTGGGGGAATGTGGATATAGTTCTCTAGACTACTTCCTGTTGATTAGGAGTGTTGGTAAACTTTGGATGACCCTAAGAAAATCAGGTTAACTGTTAAGTATTAGCTGGAGTATTCTATGAGGCTGGATCATCTCAGTCAGTAGCCTTGAAGCTGTTTTTGATACTGGATCACCTGGGCTATTTTCATTGGTATCTGATCCCCTTGCTCTGAAAATACATAAGCTTATAAAGGCAATACATACTTGCATTAATACAAGTATAGATTGTGCATTGTGTACACGTCAGCCACAGATGATTCTTTTTGTTATGTGTTCGAGCAGGTAAAATGTACATCACACGTCTTGTAGTTCTAGGTTTATTTTTTATGTCTGTAGCCAGGACTTCAGGGGGTCTTCCTCCTCGATCAAACCTGATTTCCTTTAATTTGGAATGAATCTACAGCCTCTCATTTCCTGTGGAAATAAAAGCATAATGCCTCCCCCAAATTAACACATCTTTTGACTTAAATTTTGAAGCGAAGATATCTTTAAAATATATAGGTTGATTGACTCTAGCAGGTTTTATAATCCAGTGTCTCTTAGCAGTCGAAAAATTCAAAGACAATACAATAGCATACAGGATCCAGACTCTGTGTATTTCCCATCTTTACGTGATTTATTATATTTTTTATTACTCCATTTCTTTCTTATGGACTTTTTAATTCTTCATCTTTTCTCTCCCAAGCCTACGGATATTCTTAAACACACTGTAACCCGTTTAGAGGCTTTTTCATCTGAATCTGTCTTTACTGTTTATATGTAACTTTTTTGTCTGCATGAGCAAAATCCCTATACCTGAAATGCAGCATGCTGACAGAACTTGTGCTGGTAGCTTCAGCTGGCAGGCGCCAGCTGGAAGAAGCCTCTCTGTACTGTGGCATGCTGGTGCGAGACTTCTGAACCTGCTATGCCACTTAACTCACGAAGGTTAGAGGCGGGCTCTACCTCACAGGCAGCTGTCAGGAGACAAGTCTCTGTCCTGTGGCTGGGGTGAGATGGTGAGACCAGGACACTGCAGCTGGCTCCATTTTTGTTTGTTTTGAACCTCTTTTTAAAAAGGAATTTTTAGGTCTTATGTGGATGTGCGCCACACATCGGATGTGATATGTAGACATGTTTCTTTCCTAATTCCAGCCACCGGTTCCAAATATCCAGCACAGAGGTTTACATTAATTATAAATAGTCAGTTGATAGCTCAGGCTTGTTATTAGCTATCTCTTACATTTAAATTAACCAATATTTCTTATCTATGCTTTGCCACACAACTCATGGCTTCTTACCTCATTTTCTCCATGTCCTGCTTCTCCAGCAGTTGGCTGGTGTCTCCCTGACTCTGTCCTTCTTCATTCCAGGATCTTCAGCTTGATTGTTCAGAAGAAGGAGGGTGCTAAACTCAGTCCCTGAGTTGGAGAGATTTAAGGTAGTGCACAGGGTGAGAAGTCTGGGAGGAGTCACAGTTACTGAGCGAACCTTGGTCAGGGTTTCTTTGGGACCTGACAGTTTCTAACCTGATGAAAAAGTGTAGGAACAAAACGAATTGAAAAGATCCCTAAGCAAACAACAAATTCTCCTGTGGTAAAGTAACAATTGATGATTGACTTCTTGTTTTTATTAAGATTCTGTTGTTTATGAGCATTTAAAAGCCATGAAAAGATAAACCTTTGACAATCTTCAACATACATTAGGGATGAATTACCTTGAGCTCTGCTATCCAAACACATTAAAGAGACATTTCCTATCTTCTTGGGATCATACAATCGGGCCAAAAGATTCTAATGTTCTTTTCTCACAAGTCCCAAAGGTTTCCATGCATCTGCTTCATTTCTGAAGTAATTGACATATTCAGAAACATAGAGATCTTGAAAATTCCCCATTCAGTTTTACGTTTTGGTTTGTTTAGGAACAGGTACATATCCCTAGCTGTCCTCTGTCTGATCTCGAAGTTGCAGTGGTCTTCTGCCTCAGTGGTGGAGTCTCCTCAGTGTTGGGATTACAGATGTGTGCCACCAAGTCAGACTTTATATGTAACAGGGGAAAGGATGCTTTCTTTAAGTTGTTAAAATATTCATTTGTTTGCTTGGCTTTCACTCTGAACATAAGGATGGGGTTCCTTTGTGGTTCCTGCCCTACTTGAACATCCTCACATTATGAAAAGGAATTATCTTAGGGTTCACAAAAATGTATATTATTTCCATGATACTGTGCCTCATGAATAAGACAAAAATCTAACATTCCAGAGAACATAATTTAAAACAAAAACAAAGACTGATTGGATCCATTTAGCTTATTGCTCAGAGTATGTCCCAGAACTGGAACCAACAGGTTATTTGTTTTTATTGTGTTGCTTCACTCTACAGCGGAAGCTGAAATGTTATAAGCTATGCAGGGCACAGTGGATGGAGGAAGCTCTCAGCTCAAGGACAGGAGGATGGATTCCTTCCTGCGCAGACATTTGCTTCTGCCTACCCTTCAGTGCCATTTGCATGAGGCTTGCTTGTGCTGGAAGGAGGACATCACCTGTCTTCTTTAGTCTACCAATTCAAATGTTACTGTATAAAATATCTGGGCATCCTATGAACCAGTCAAGTTGTTACCTAAGACAAGGAACAATTGACTCTATTTGCATTTCAACAGTGTGCCCACAGCCCCTCCATACTAGTATGTCAGCTACATATCATTCAGATCTAGGAGAAATGATTCGTTAAATTCATTTTCATACTTTTCTGACAGATTGAAGAAAAAGTCTTTTTCTGTGTAGTCCTGGCTGCCCTGGAACTCACTCTATAGACCAGGCTGGCCTAGAGCTCAGAGATCTGCCTGCCTCTGCCTCCTGAGTGCTGGGATTAAAGGTGTGCACCACCACCACCTGGTAGTAGTAAAAACATTGGAAGTGCAGTACCCCTCTCAGTTTCACAGGGCTAGCACACAGGTTAAATGGAAGGCGGCCTTAGCTTACGTAGCTCCGTCCCAAGTTGTTTGCAAAGGACACCTCTAGCACCATTCTTACTCATAGGAGACAGTGACCTCAGGGGAGGAGCAAGACACCCATTTTCCTTAGGGCATATTTGGAGTTTGAGTTGTTTCTGCTCTTCATAAAGTAGCTTTTAGTTTGGTGATTTTTTTTATATGAAATCATTCTTTAATTAGACATACAATATTCTACCCTTAAAAGACCCATATATGGTACCTTACAACTTAAAATACTAAGAGGATAACAGCCTAAAAATTACCAAATAAAAAATTAAAAGGAAGACAGAAATTTTAAAAACCCCGAAGTAATTATACAATTATCTTTTCAAGTCACTAATAGCCAGTTTACTTAAACTATTGGCAACAATGAGAAGAAAAAAAAACGACCTTGAATGATTTTAATGACCTTTAATGATTTAATTTTTTAAACAAACTGTTTTCTCAAAATTACTTGCTGTGTTAAAGTAGCTGTGGATCTGAAGTTGGTTTGGCTCTGAACATTGTTGCACCATGAAGGGAAAGTGGCTTTCAAGTCAAAGCAGGAACAAAGTGGGGGTCTGCATTGGCCTGTCCTGTTCAAAACCAGAGTCCCTGCAGAGAAAGAAAAGCCTTTGTTTTCCAGTTTTCAGGATGACCTTTACAGCAACCCTGAAGATTTGATGAACTTCCATGGGTATAGTTTTTAGTTAAAAACTCTTAGAAAATTACAAATTAAACCAAACTCATTTAATTTCTTTATTACCCAGCATCTTTTTTTTCTAAAAAAAGGTCTTTAAATTGATCTATAAATTTATCTGTCTTCCCACTTCTTGATGCATACATATAACTTTCCCTCAAACCCACCACCTTCATTTCTTGGTGGACTTCCTGTCATTGCCCAAGTGAACAAATCCTGTTTTCAGCTATTCTTACCTGTAAGTTTTCCCTTACACCTCTCCCACCCCACGTTCATTAGTGGAAACCCAACATCTAATTTTTCTTACTAATATCCTTTTTAAATTCCCATCGTCATCACCTGGACAGCTGAACTCATTACTTCCCAAAACTCTTTCTTAGATGGTCTGTCTTGCTCATATTTCTGGCCTCTCCACTATTTTCTACATGCTATCTTTCTTTACCCATCTCATTTTAAATACACATCTCTCCATGTGCAACACAAGTACTTTCACGTTCTGTATTGTGTTATATCCAGTCCAAGTCCACTCTAGAGCTGTACCCTCTCTGCTTCACTTGCTGATTGAAAGAGTTAATGCTTAGAGTGTTATTATAAGACATTTTCAGTAGTCTTAAAGAGAAGGGCTGGCTGGTAACATTCAATGGGTAGAGGTCAGGGATGCTGCCACCTAAACCCATGAGATGGCCAGCATGATACATACATTTCTAACCCCAAATATCAATTTACCAAGTCATCTGTGACTAAAAGCTTTCCTTTCAATTGTGTGATAAAGTTTAAATAACGGAAGACTTCAGTTTTCTTTTAAAAAGAGGTAGAATGTGATGGGTTGAGTGGTAACCATCTCAAAGATAAGTCGGCGCTAAGTCCCTGGAACTAAACAACGTTACCTTACCTCACTCGGCAAAAAAGAGAGACTTCGCAAATGTGGATAAAGGTCTTCAAGGGAAGATGTCATCTTGGATTCTGTGGGAAGTGCCCAAATCCAGAAACTGTTCAGCAATATGCACGGAGGAACGACCCAGAGGGGAGAAACCCGGAGAGCACAGAGACAAAAGGGCAGATGGGAGCCGCACAACCACCATGAGTCACAGGCAGAAGGAGATGAGTGGACACGAGCAAAGATTCAAGTGATACGGCCAAAAGCCAACAATGAAGAAGACTGCTCCATCACCAGAAATGGTGAGAGGTGAGGCGGAAGTGTCTGCCCTAGAGCCTTAGAGAGCATTTTACCTTTAGGTGCCGACTTTAGACTTCTGTGTTCAGAACTGTGTGAGAGGACACTTCTACTATTTTGAACTGTCAAGTTAGGGTACCATTTCTATGAAAGACCCCGGGACTGATACACATGGTTGGTACAGTGCCTCGCTCATAGCTACTTTACAAATACTTTGTATATATGAAGGAAACTGTCTTGCTTCTTTGGAGAAGTTTGACTATGGCTCCTTAAAAAACTTAAATATGGCTCTTTCTGTGTCATAGTATATTGTGAAACTCCAAGACAAAGCATTCTTCAATTCATCTACACAGTCGTTAATTTATTTTAAATGCATTCCGTAATGATAGACTGTAATGGACATTTAAAATGCAGTATTAAATATATTCCCAATAAAATGCAATGTTACAATTTAGAAACTGGCTCTGGTTAATGTAGGTTGCAGCAACATCAACTTTAATCTCTAGATGGCACTATATTATAAGGGATCAGACTGAGAACTGATTACAATTTTCATATAACATGCTGGGAACGAAGAACACTTTCTTGCAAAAATCAATTTTAGGAATTAGGTACACTGTTATGAAAGCTTTATTTCACATATGGGTAGGTGTCTAATTTTCACATGACTATAGACAATTAAATTGTGTCTCTAAACTATTTTAGTCCGTAGCAATTCATTCACATTTGTTTTTGAGTTGTTGTTCATATATGTTGTTGGAAAATACACAAAAGCAAATGTGCTGTTGTCAGAGTTCTCCAACAAGATTGCACATGTAACTTGTGACTTTATTTTTTATGGTCACGAGTAAAGACTCATAATTTACTGTTCATTTTTGTTTCAAATATAAATAAGACCACAAATTTCTTCTTAATCTTCATTAGTAAAATTCCAATTTCAGTCTTGGCAGAGAACAGGCAGAGCTGCTTGTGCCACCCCTTCCGTAACTCATCTTTTAATTTTTAAACATTCTTGTCCTCTTTTACCTTTTGCCTTGTGTCCCCAGTGATTCCCAGGGATGTGAAATTTTCTAAGTTCTCAAAGACCTTAGTGATTAGGTTGCTTTCCTTCTGCTTATGTGACAAACTCAGCCAGCCAATAATCTGTATGACCTACTTCACTTTCATAGCCTTTTGAATAATTCCATAAATACATTTCATCTATTGTTTTGTACTTTAATTACTTGCCTACATGTTTTGCATTCTTCACAGAGACCCATATCCTTGCATACACAACAGAGGCTCTGATCTGCTTACTTTTATGTATATAGCATCCTCTTAGTAACCGTTTACTGGGTTAGATGGACTTGACAGCAGATATCACAATCTGATGCAAATACTCAAATGCTCCCTAGTTAGTAAAAGGCCAATTTTCTTTGCCTTTAAAGAGCCCCAGTATCTGAATATATATGACCTGAAGTGAAAAATGAGGTTTTCAAGGATAAGAATAAGTACACAAACTTTTCTTGGCAGCCACCATTTATTTTAATTTTCCATTGTCTATGTATAAATGAAAAAAATACAATCTCAACTCTTTGTTACTTTTTCTTCAGATCTAGAATTATAGACGGTTCTTTTTTCTCTCTCTCTGATTTTTTTAGGGTGGTATCAGAGCCTTGCACTGTAGCCCAGACTGGCCTGGAACTGACTATATAGTAAGGGTGGCCTCCATTGCAAAGCAATCATCTGCCTCAGCCTGCTGAGTGTTAGCATTACAGGTAGACACCATCCTATCCAGATATTTGACAGTTCTTACTGGAGCAGTATTTTACTTCCAGAGAAAAGCCATCTACATTCCTAAACTACAGCACACATTTTCCATGTTATAGACCACTTACTGGACTCTCACTGTTGAACTCTTCATCTTTCTATTTTACCAGTGCTTGCATTTTGCAAGAAAAGGAACTTTAGGAATCTTATGTGGCCTTTTATGACCAACCACATGTATGTACTGTATCCATGTGGCAAACATCTATGAATGGAGGTAAATGGAAAAGTCACAATGAAAGGGAAACAACTGCATTATTTGCACTACTAGTGTTTTGGATATTTACTGACTGTTAATGCTACATGGCATACTAAAAACACACATATTAGCATTATACATATTAGCATTATATATGTACCTAGATAAAGGGACAGTACTGCTTGAGGATTTGTTATGAAGAATACAAACAACAGAGCAGTGGCCAAGATAGATGAAGTCCCCTGCCCCAGAGGAGCCTCCATTATAGGGAGGCGAAGATGACAAATCAGGGAACAAATATAAAGCAAAGCAAACAAATATATAAGTAAACAATATGCAAAAGTAGAAAATCATAGTAATAATTATGCATATATGCAACATATAAGACTGTTGAAGGTACTTGCTTTGGCGGCACATATACTTTAGGAATGATGTTGCATGAATTCTAATTGTTCTTAATAAAACCCAGAGTTAGATATTGGGAGGTGAAAGCTGAGAGATCAGAGAAGCAGTGCAGCCAACCACTAGAGAGACCTTTTACCTCCACCTGTCCTCAGACTGCCTCCTCAGACTGCATCCTCTGACTGTACCTCCAGCCTGCATCTCCAGACTGCACTGAGCTCTTGTCTCTTCCAGCCTTATATTCCTCTCTCTGCCCAGCCATATTCCTTCCTGTATCTATCTCCCTAGTGCTGGGATTAAAGGCATGGGACACCCAAGTACTGCAATTAAAGGTGTGAGCCACCACCGCCTGGCCTCTAGTGACTTAGCTCTGCACTCTGATCTTCAGGAAAGCTTTATTTGCTAAAACACAAACAAAATATTACTGCTGAATGATATAGAGAAGATTAACAGGGCTCCTGAACAAGAATGGCATACAGATTTGTGAAGAATTGCCTATTTTTAAAAAATTTATACACACACACACACACACACACACACCAGTGCATACACACAAATGTCAGTATGATAAGGGTTCCAGGTAGGCTCTGAGGAGATAAATTTGACATGTGATCTGAATGAAGAGGAGGAGGAGTCAGTCTGCCTGAAGCTAGACTTTCCTTCAGAGGGTAGTTTTGTAAAGTTATGAAGCAGAAGCTTGGCTGGTGTGCTTCAAGGAAATGAGTAAGGCTACAGTGAGTGACAGAAACTAGCTGGTGTTGGAGGTTCAGCCGTGAAAAAGACTTGACATAGGTCATTAAGGATCTTGTAAGACCTGACAAGGACTTGGATGTTTTGAAGGTACAAAGTGCTTGGCCTGGAATGTGAGGGAAGTACGAGTGGTCTGTTGTGGCTGGTATTTGAGTTGGGGCCTCCAGAGTATGCTGACAGGATCCCTGTAAAGTATAAAGAGTCAATACAAAGATGATTCTAGGGCTTCCCATCAGACCATCTGGGAAAATGGGGTATTGTTCATTGAGATAGTTAAGAAATGAAAGCCAAAAAGTAGACACGAACACAAGGAGGCTCTCTTCTTAAGATGATAAGGGTTTCAACATGTGTGCATGCTAACAGAAATGAAGACAGAGAGCTAGGACTGGGTGTTGACTAGGACATCAGAGTAGAGATCCATGACTTCGTGTTGGCTGGGTGAGCAGGCTGTGGTGCTATACAAGAGTTACCTCAGAAAGATCACCCTATGTAAAAGGAAGAAACGTAAAGAGTTATGGATCCAGAAAGGGATAGATTTGTCTTTTGAGTATGTGCCCAAAAGTGGTATAGATCTGTAGCCAAACCTTTTCCTCAGGATCGCCAGCTCCCCAATAATGACACGGAGACTTATTATTAATTATAAAAGCTTAACCAATAGCTTAGACATTTTATTAACTAGCTCTTAAAACTTAAATTAACCAATTTTTATCAGTCTACTTTTTGTCGTATGGTTTTATTACCTTTGCTCTGTACTGCCCATGCTGCTGCTTCTCCATCTGGTTGTGGACTCCACACTTCTTCTTCCTAGTGTCCTGAGTGCCTGAAAACCCTGCCTAGCTACTAGCCATTCAGCTTTTTATTAATCCAATCAGAATGACACATCTTCACAGTGTACAAAAAAGATTATTACACAACATAGATCACTGAAGGTAGCATATATGTGGGTCGTAGGCCATGGAGAAATCAAACTGGTCCTGACCAAAAAGCATCATTCTTATTGGATAGCTTTCACCCTACTACAAGAGGCTACACAATCTGGTGAGGGAGAAAAGTAATCAACAATAACACCCAGTTGTGAATCTGGCAACCACCACAACAACTGGTCTGACAAGACATGCTCATTGGAGCAATCGTGGCACAAGCATTTTGGGAGTAGCCGATTGCACACACCCTGTGTTATGATATTTCCCATCCTTACCTGGCTTATTCTTTTTATATTACATTACCCTCTCTTTAAAGACTTTACTTAATTATTTTTAATTTTCCTATCACTGTCTATACCCATCTTCTTTTCTTTCTTCGTCAGCACGTTTTCAATTGTGTAGTGAGAAGGGGCCACTTGTTGCTTCCCGGCTGCCCAGCCCCAAAATAATCACACAGATTATTGTATTATTATTACATAACATTATTACATACATACATACATAATTACATTATTAATTGAAACACTGCTTGGCCCATTAGCTCTAACTTCTTATTGGCTAACTCTTACATCTTAATTTAACCCATTTCTATTAATCTGCATATCACCGAGAGGTCGTAGCCTACCAGCAAGGCTTCAGTATCTCCAGTGTCTCTATGACATCTCTCTGACTCTGCCTTCTTCCTCTCAGCATTTAGTCCAGTTTTCTCTGCCTACCTAAGTTCTGCCCTATCAACAGGGCAAGGCAGTTTCTTTATTCATTAACCAATAAGAGCAACACATAGCTTCAGTTGGCATTTCTACATAGTCTCCTGCTGAGTAGCGCACCAGCTGCTCACAGGCGCTACACTTGAATATATGTGCCTCCGTATTGGCGCACCAAATGTAATGGACCTTTCTTTGGATCACCAGTTCCCGAATAATGACATGGCTGTATTATGAAAGATTGGCCTTAGCTTAGGCTTGTTTCCAACTAGCTCTTAAAACTCAAATTAACCTGTTTATAATGTCTACTCTCTGCCTGTGGCTCATCACCTCTCCTCAGTACAGTATGTCCAACTTGCTTTGTATTTCACTACTGAATCCTCCAGGCCTCAGATTCCTTCCAGAGTTCCTATCTCTTTCTGGAAGTCCCATCTATCCTCTCCTGCCTAGCTATTGGACTCTCAGCTCTTTATTAAACCAATAGGAAGGTGCCTTAGGCAGGTGAAGTAAGACAGGGATACATCTTCACACAGTATGAACAACTATCCCATAACGGTAAAATAAACTGGAAAAAAAACCTGTAAAAATCTTGACTAAAACTTTCATGAAAGTATGACTATAGTGAATCACTGCCAGCAGAGGCAAACTCTAGAACCCATGCTTTTAATACTAACTCTACATTAACTCATTGAAAATGTCAGGGGCATGCCAGACCTTGGGAGAAATACCTGAGAATATCTGGTTCCATGCAGTATCTAGATTCCATGCAGTATTCTAGTATCTATCACTGGTAGGCAGAATTCCAAGTTATCCTGTAATAGTCATGCTCTGTGATAGTCATGGAGCCTGAATGGTTTTGTACTAGGTCCTCTGCGTGTATGTTATGGTTGTGTAGCTTGGCATTCTTGTTGAACTTCTAACAGTGGAAGCAAGTGTGTCTCTGACTGTTTTGTCTGCTCTTCAGACTCTTTTTCTTCCTATTGGGTTGCTTTTCCAGTCTTGATATGAGGTCTTGTGCTGAGTCTTAATGTAACTTTTTATACTGTATTTGGTTGATTTGTCTGCGAGGCCTGATCTTTTCTGAAGAGAAATAGAGGAATGTATCTGGGGGAGGGGGAGGGGAGGGAGACTGGTGAAGCACGATTAAATGAAGCATGGTTAATAGAAACTCAGGGTCAGAAATTGGGGTTCAATCTGAAGACCTGTAAAACAAAACAGCCAGCCACTGGCTCTTACCTCGACCTTAGTCTGAAAATGGTGATCCTACCTCCAGGGATCTCAGAATGAGACTGTGTCTGAGAAATGTCCCCCCCCCATCTTATATTTCTCTCTAGGGCTGGGATTAAAGGTGTGCACCCTGGGATTAAAGGCATGCACCATCCGATTTCTATGACGATTAGTATGACTACTGGGATTAAAGGCGTGTGTTACCAAAACCATAACCAGTCTATAAGGCTGACCAGTGGGACTGTTTTACTCTCAGATCTTCAGGCAATCTTTATTTATTAAAATATAATTGAAATGGCACAACAGACTGAGAGAAGTAGAGGGAGGAGAAACTGTGGGCCAGATGTATTGTAGGAGAGAAGAATAAATAAAAACATATTTATGCTTTGGTATAGATGCATTGTCTCATCCCTGGGATAGTAACACAGCAGTACCCATTATCCATAGTTTCATTTTATGTTGTCTTAACAACACATGGTAAACAAATATCAATTAAAAATTCCAGAAATAAATAACCCATAACTTTTGAATTATATTCCATTCAGAGTAGTGTGACTATTCCTTGCACCATTCTTCTCTATCTTGCCTTGCTTATGAATCATCTAAATCTTGGCCATTTTTTTTTTGGCACTGTCACCAGACTTGCCCTCTTGATGGCACTCCTTTTCTCTAACTTCCTTATCCTGCAGCAGTCTTTTGGTCTTCCCTATGTCATTCATGAAGAAACTGAAGTTAGGACAGGGGATGTAACTCAGTTACTAGAGTTATTGGCTAGTATCCAGGAAGTCCTGGGTTTGATCTCTAGCAGCACATTATACCAGGTATAGTGATCCATGTCTGTAAGCCCTGCACTCAGGGGGTGGAGGCAGAATGATCTGAAGTTCAAGATCACCCTGAGACACACACACACACACACAAACACACAATACACACACACACACACACACACACAGAGAGAGAGAGAGAGAGAGAGAGAGAGAGAGAGAGAGACAGACAGACAGACAGACAGACAGACAGACAGACAGACAGACAGACAGACACAGAGAGAGACAGGGACATAGATAGAGAGACAGAGAGAAGGAAGAATTCTCAAATTCTCATAGAGGTACAATTCCTTTTTCTTTTGATGCCAGAACAAGTGTGGAGAAGAAGCCTAGAGCAAGACCTCTTGATTCAGCTCAGTGATTCTCCCACTGGACTAACTGTTCAGTTCTCACTAAAGCTTTGGTGCTCCTTTTCTTTGTTTCCAAATCTACCTCTCCATCCTTGCTGTCATGACTCCTTGCCACAAATCATCTACTATAGGTAAACCTAGTACCAATTCCTTACAAATCAGCCAGATTCCTTTTCTTCCTCATGGATAGCTTCTTTTCTCCCTGTACTTTCACAAGTATGATTTTTTTATTGTGCTTCATCTTTTTAATTGATTTTTATTGAGCTCTACATTTTCTCTGCTCCCCTTCCTTCTTCTCCCCTTCCTGTCAATGCTCTCCCAAGGTCCCCGTGCTCCTGATTTACTCAGGAGATCTTGTCTTTTTCTACTACCCATGTAGGTTAGATCTATGTATGTCTCTCTTAGGGTCCTGGTATGATATTTGTATTTGCTAGTCCTGCCTTTGCACATCTACCCTTTCTCTGTACTTGGTCAGCTGTTCATCTTTGCAGAACTCATCAAAAGGGTTGATAACTGATCTTAGCTGTCAACTTGGCACACCTGGGGAGAAAGACCTTCAGTTGAAGAATCGCCTCCGTCTAATGGCCTGTGGGCATGTCTATAGGGAACTTTCTGGTTTGCTAATTGAGGTAGGAGGTCTAGCCACTGAGAGCAGTGCCATCCCTGGACAGGGGAACCTGGACTGTATAAGAAAGACAGTTGAGTGTGAACCCAAGAGGAAGCCAGAAAGCGTGCTCTTCTGTGAAGTCCTCGTCAAGCTTCTGCCTCGGATGGTGGGCTGTAACCTGTGAAATGAAATAAACTCTTTCCCCAAAGTTTTTTTTTTTTTTTTTTTTTTTGCCAGAGTGTTTATCACAATGCCACAAAGCAGATTTGGACAAGGGCAGACCGTCCTATTAGATTATTAATGCTTCCTGGGTGTTTATCTTCTCTTTCCAGGTTTTAAACATTCTCAGATGATCTATTCCGAGAAGATTACACATCCCCAAGTGATTGCTTTGGGTTTTGTTGAATTTCTAAGCCAGAATGCCTAGTATAGCATGAACAAATAATATATTGCGTTTAACTTGCATTAGTCTTCTGCACTGTTTATGTTTTAAACCAACTGGCATGTATTGAAGAGTGCTTAGGAATTAGCCAGGGAGACAGAAAGTGAGTTAGTCTCAATCTTTGTCCAAAGCAGTTCACTTTCTAATGTGGGATCCGGACAGGTATCTTATTCTGAAGCAATATGATAAACACACTGTTTGTTTGGGAGGTTTGGGGGCAGGATACTCCTGTTACCAATGCAACAAATAGATTGTGCAGAGGCAGGGTGTCACTGCCACCCTTGATATTAGCTTAGTTTTCCAGATGAGGCAGGTAGTTCCTACAGGAATTTAACATATACATGTTACCTTAGTTTGGGCTCTACCTAGTTGAATACACTTAGCTAACTAAAATCATTGCAGCCAAAGCACTTTTTAAAGGACTTTCTGAGAGCATAGATTTCATTATTCTGGGTAAATAACCTGTCTGATTAGATGCTCTATTGTAGTTTTATTTGAAAAGTGCTCTGATCCTGGGCCAGTTAATTAAAAAATCTATTTTCAACCTGTTCCTTTTCTTTCACTTCAAACAAATATGCCCTTACCATATTGTGAAAAATTTAAATTTTACAATACTGGTCCTCCAAAAGCATGGTGTAACTTAATTACAATACATTCTGTTGCTTTGACAATAGCTACAAATGAAAACAAATCTTTCCTACATAATGCTCTCTAAAAAGCACAGGAAACAGAAGGAGTAAAAAGTCCAGTTGACAAATTGCAATCCGTCTGCATCAGGACACTTCAGACCATTATTTGAATCACTGAAATGTAAAGGCGCTTTGTTGGTTTTTAAATGGAATACTTGGATTCCTACCCAGTTGCAATAACACAGTGTAGCATTGTTAGTTCTGATTCAAGTGCATCTGATCAAAAGGTTATTGAATATTTCTTGTCTCTCTGCCAAGTGTGAATGTCTTCTCTCTGACTGCGATATTTGGATCCTGTTGCTGTTCATTAATGCTTATCTTACATTCCATTCACAATCATTATCTACCTCTCTCCATAATTAGCTAATTATATTTCAAGATAATTAGTTTAATGAAAGTGTGGAAAGTATGTGGTAAGAATCTAAGTGATATTGTCATGACCTTTACATATAGATGAAGGAGGAAATAAGAAATGCAAACAACAGAAAAGTAAGGAACCCTTATCATATTATATGTGTTTAAATGATTATGTGTACTTTTCTGAATTATATCAAGTGATAGCATCCTTTTGGGTTCTGTTAATCATTAGGAGTATATTTGTTATCTTGAGTGTTAGAAATGGAGAATGATTCAAATAGCTGTGTCAGCCTTTCAGT
This sequence comes from Ondatra zibethicus, assembly GCA_004026605.1. Lineage (NCBI taxonomy): Eukaryota > Metazoa > Chordata > Mammalia > Rodentia > Cricetidae > Ondatra > Ondatra zibethicus. Next base: position 36,039 of record PVIU01000870.1, read on the forward strand.
CTCTATGTTTGCAATGCTTGTTGCTACTTGTCACATTTATGGATTCCTTAAATACCAAGAAATAAGCAGACGAGTGAAATAATATTAGATGAATACAATAGTTTTATTGGTAGAAGGAGATACATCAATTCTTGCAGTACTTTTCTATTTTTGCAAAAAAAAAAAGGACACAGTTAAGGTGAAGGAAGCAGGCAAAAACACCTTGTCATAAGTTCTGTCATTTTGATTTTAGGTTTCATATTACTCATAGGAAGAAAAAATTTCATGGAGTTTTTATTGGGACTGTCCAAAAACTAATCAACTTCTTCTCTAATCAACAATTCCCAAAGCATAATAAGTGTTTGAAGATGGATTATAAAAAGAAATGCCACACTAGCTCAGAATTGACTATAATAAAGGGTTATTTATTTAGGGGTAGACTCACAGATCACAGTCTTCTGCACGAATGGGGAACAGGAACTGAATCCAGCAGCTGGGAGGGAGAGGGAACACACTTTAGATTGGCATTTATAGTGTAAGAGGCTGCACCCAAGTGGGCGGGTAACTTAAAGGCTACTGGCTGTAGGATTTCCTACAGCAAGTGCTCCTAACAACAAAATCTAACTATGTGGAATATTAGTTTAGGATGAGTTACATTTGTTTGCGCTATGGAATATTTGTTTAATGATGCATTCTTTTATGCTGCATATGTTTATCTCTGTAAATCTGTGTTAGTTTGTCTGCCCCATCACCTGGTTGGTCTAATAAGGAGTCTGTATGGTGAATAGACAGGCAGGAGAGGGATAGGCAGGGATCCCAGGAAAAGAGAATAAGTGGGAAGAAAAATCTAGACTTAAAAAGAGTGAGCAGTGAGAAAAGGAGGAGAGGAAGATACCAGGTACCAGTCATCCACTCAGACTGCCAGTCACAGTGTAAGAAAGAAAGATATATAGAACAAAGAACAGTAAAAAGCCCAAGTCCAAGCTAAGGTTGGGCATTTATAAGTAAGAATAAGTATCCATGCATTTATTTGGGAGCTGCGTTATGGGCCCACAAAGAATAAAAAAGCAACAACAACCAAGTACAGCACGACATCTTGGTGCCCAATGTGGTACCCAAATTTCTACATAGGATCTGAGAAAGCTTTAAAGAAAAGATGTGATTTCTTTAAGAAACTCTGCCATGTGCAAGGTCATGGCGATGTCTAGGCCAGAGCTGCACTGAGGGCCATGTCAGGGTCCATGGTCCTACTGCAGCCAGGGTCTGCACTAATGTCCAATGTACCTGTTACCATCAAAGGTCAGGTAGACAACAGAGATCGAGGGTCATGTTGGTGTCTCAGTGCCATACTGCCACTGGGGCAGTGATGACATCCAGACCCAGCTCCTGTTGAGGACCCTGTTGAGGCTCATGGTTTCACCGTGGTTGGGGTCTGTGCTGATGTTCAGGTTCCACATTATCACCAAAGATCAGGGAGAGGCCCAAGGTTAGGGCCTCTACAACCATTCCCACCTGAGTGACCAGTCCCTCCACCCAGTGCCAGGATGTTTACTAGGTCCAACCTGCTGCTGACGGCCATATCTGGGTCTGTGACTCAGCTACAACTGGGATGTCTCTGGCCTGTGTCACCTCAGGAGGCCCTAATAATCATGTGACATGAAATCAGAGGGCCATACTGAGCTAGCCACACCCGCCCTTTGTTGGCCCTGGGAAAGATGGCTTTGCCTCTTGCTGGACACTATAGCAAGAGAACTGACCCCTGCATGGTGGAGAGATGGGCTCCACCCTTCACCACCAGCCAGGGTGAACGAATCCTGAAGGATACATGTAAAGAAGCTGACTCCACCCACTCCACCCAAGGTGGGTGACCCCAGGGGCCTAGATTGACCAGCTTGGCTACTATCCAGGTCCACCACTGGACCTTGAGTTGACCTGCCTTAGCATCTACCCCATCTAGGACCAGCAGGAGCTGGTGAAGAGACTGGTCTTGTAGAATGTAACCCACAAGTTCTCTAAGACTAGTAGGAACTGCAGGATATCCCAAAGGAGTTCCAGTTAAGATCAATGATGATGGTGTACCAGAAATCAGGGCCTTGAACCAGTCCAGTGGCTCAATGCAATAAAAATTTGACAGTAAAACTGATGGAACAAAGAGGTAAACTATTTGGTACTCTGAAACCTCCATTCCCAGCAGGATGAATATGGCCCTTGGTGTTGGATAAGCAAGAAAGAAAGAGAAGTAAAAAGATTTTTCTGTTGTGGATTTTGTTTTGTTGCTGTTGTGGGTTTTTGTTTGTTTGTTTTAGGTTTTTTTTGCTTGTTTATTTTGGGTTTTTTGCTTTTGCTCACTTGATTGCTGACTTGGTTTGTTTCCTTATGTGTGGGGGTGTCACAGGGATGAGGGGAGGACGGGGGACCAGGAGGTGAATGGAATTGGGGTGCATGATGTGAAACTCTCAAAGAATCAATAAAGAAGCTATTAAAGAAAAACAAAGCGAAAAAAGAAAACCAACCAACCGAATAAACAAACAGAAAAAGAAGCTTTGCCATACAGCTGAGCACTTAAACATCTTTTCACACTAATCAGAAACAAAAAGCTAAGGAAAAAACCCATTACAGTTCAGGGCACTGGCATTCCAGAGCTACGGGATGGAGTGCATATGTCAGTCACCTACCTCCAACCAGGGCACAAATGTTAGACTTGGCTCTCAAAGACCCAAGAAGTGAGAGGAGGCAGCTGCCAAAGTCATGGCAGAGGTCCTAGCCATGCTGCTTAGCAGTTTAAAGACTCATGCTGTCAAAAAGAATAGAGATATGCAGCAAAGGAGGGCCAGACAGGAAAGCCTCTAAACAGGTTCCAGTGTGTTTAAAAATGGTGTAGGCTTAAGAGTGGGTGTTCTGTCCTCTAGAAGCTGGTTTAAAACCATCATCATCAGTGCGTGCGACATTGCAAAGCTGTTGTTTCTTTATTTTAGATTTTTGGTTTTCCACTTAAGTTCAGGTTTTGTTTACCAGAGATAGTGCTTTAAAAGAAAACCAAAACTTGAACATCAAAATCTAAATGCATGGCTTGTGAATCATTAGTTATTTGTGTGTGTGTGTGTGTGTGTGTGTGTGTTTGACTAGATTTTTATTTTGTTGGTCACAATGATGGCATAAAGTAGCAACCTGTTTAGAGATTTCAAGATTTCATCAGTGCAGTACAGGCTCAAATCTACATATCCCATGTTTCAAACTTACAGCACGGTCTAGGGTTTATGGGACCACAACCTGAACTCATACCTTTGGTTTTAGAGCTTGTTCTACTTGTATTAAAAACTTAAAACATCTCAGCCAGTGTTTGCACCAGGGTTTGCACTAGGACAATTGTAAGTATGTGATTTAGAACACAGGAAAGATATTATATTCCACGGGAAATTTTAGGAGGAGTATTCTTATTTAATTAAGATATAGAAATCACACATTTTATTTTAAACACCAAGAAGATTAACTAGGTAATGGGAAAGATCAGGCTTACATGAGAATGTGTATAGCACAAAGAAACCTGTTGTGTATTTCCATGTTAGATGGACTTTGGGCTTGGCTATAGGCAATATATATATATATATATATATATATATATATATATATATATATATATATATATGCCTGTATAATCTTTCCCCCAAAGCCCCAAAGCTTTTGTTGAAAGGTTCCAGGGAGCTAATAATTCTGCATCTCAAAGAATGGAGCTCACTCACATTTTAGGTCCTTTTTTTTAAAGATTTATTTATTATGTAGACAGTGTTCTGGCATGTATGCCCACACATCAGAAGAGGGCACCAAATCTTGTTATGGATGGTTGTGAGCCACCACGTGGTTGCTGGGAATTGAACTCAGGACCTCTGGAAGAGCAATCATTGCTCTTAACCTCTGAGCCATCTCTCCAGCCCCACATTTTAGGTCCTTAATCATTGCTCCTGTTTTAAAGATCCATAGTTTGCAGATCAGCAAAATTTTCTGTGATGTACTGGATAATAAGCCGATGTCAAGGGCCATCTGGTCTTTGTGAGTTCTACTCATCCTTGCCATTGTAGTAGGTGAGCATTTGTGGATACATAGCAAAAGAGCATGGTTGTATTCTAATAGAACTTTATTGACAAAAAATAGGTGGAAGATGTGACTGTTTGACAAATGTAGTTTTCTCATAATGCCATAGAACATAAGGAAAGAGACTCAGCAACCTAAGCCTTCTTTCCACTTACAAGAAATACTCCAGGGAGCTAGTAGAGTGTCAGAACCCCATCTACAAGCCCACACAGTACAGATCTTTCCTGGGTTAAATGTAACTTATTTCATGCATTTTCCACTGTCAAAGTTTGCCTTATGTATCCCTAATGCAATGTGAACTTTTCATCTATTTTACTTTTCCTGAGACGCCATAGTATTTTACATTAAAAAAAAGTCTGGCTCTCCCCATGAACACATCCCTTTTCTATCCTGCACAATCAAAGGAGACGTCCAGAATAAGGTTTGTCAGCCAAGGACATTCTCATACCTGTGTGACTCAGCTTCACCTCGTCAATTCACTCCCCACACCCTCACTTAACATCCTCTGACACATCTAATATTATTTTCAAATTTTTATCTGTATTCCTGATGAGAATCTAAGTGCATTCTTTCTTGTAACTGTTGCCCAGTCAGAGAGCTTGGAAACAAGGCAAACTTCATATTCCACAAGAACATCCATTGCTTCCCTGCCCAAATCTGCTGCCTGGTTGTCTTGTTTCCTCGGAACATGATGCTACTTGAGCAATTGCTTCCATCCCTTTTCTCTTCCTTTGACATTACTTTCCCTGCGCTGGCTATTAAAACCCTCTCTCACTCTCACGTTCTCTTCATTAGCTTCATTAGACTATCCATCCACCTTCATTCTCTCCCGGATCACACAAATGATTGACAGCCGTCTTGCTAGCTCAGATTCCTATTCATAGTCTATACATCGCAGCAGTCGGAGTGAACTTGTGAACCATAAAGCAAATCACTCCTCCACTTTAAACTTCTGATATGAAAAAAAAAGCCAACTCTCTATCGAAGTGTTCACAGTATGGCTGACATCACTGGGATTTCATTCCTATAATTCTTGTTCACATTCCACAGAGCCGAGGGCCTTCTTTCCGTCCAGAGCTCATTCTCGTCTGAGTGCACTGTTCTCTGTTCTGTGATCTCGCTGAGCTGATCTTGCTCTTCACGCTTCAAAGCTGAATGTTTCTTGCCATTCATGTTTCAATTGAAATATTGTCCCTTCAGAGACCTGGGGACTGACAATAAAGTAGTCACCCTGTCTCTCTGTATTGTCAATTTATTTTTATGAATTTTCTTCGTGATATTGATCACTATCTTCATTTTTTGATTTATTTGGCTTCCTTGATGTGATGTGAGCTTCATCAGAACAACAGTTATCTTCTTACTTGATAACCTTGGTTCTTTAGTCAATTGATTACCGAATTCTTCTAGTTTTCTATCCCATTTCAGTCATAAATTAGCTTACTCATTGTTTCAGAAACTCTCCTGACAATTTTTTCTTGCCTGAATCCTCGCATTCCGGCAAGTCATTATTTCAGAATGAGTCTAACTTTTACTATCTCTGTGCCATAGTTGTCCTGAAAAGACTTGCTTGATAAGATTACATAACCAAAAACATTGGTAACATTAGTAATTCATTGTCATCACCTCACCTAGGTTCTCAGCACTGCTGAGTAATCAATATATTTCCCAGTTGGCTCATAATCCTCTGCCCCACAATTATTACAAATTTCCACCCCCTCACTCTCAGCAAATAATCTCACTCCTACTTCATTAAAAACAAGACATTCCAAGGCGGATGCTCTTTTAAGGCTTCCCTCCTAGCCCTCCAAATCGTTCTTTCTTCTTTGCTACCTCTCACCCCAGTAGTAATGCCCTTTCTTTTTATGAGGTTGTGCCCTCTGTTCATTGGTTGGGAAACCATCAAGGCTTCACATTGAAACCTTGTGCTGTTGTTTTCTACTCTGAGCTGAAACTTCTTTCTTCCTATTGATTCATCCTTATTCATTGTTATTGCAACATCAAATTGTTTTCGTTTCCTAGCATCAATCTTTCTCTTTTTTCTCCTTTCTCTTCCCCTTCTTTCTCTTTTCCCATTCTCTGCTCTGCTCTCCACTCCCTCTCCTGTTCTTAGTCCTCCCCTTTCTTCCTTTCCCCTCTTTTCTCTTCCCCTTTTTGTCTTGGGTGTTCTAGTAGATCCCTCTAACACATTGTCATTCTGCTCCTCACCCCACTCTACTCCACATCATCTGGGTTGCTTGTTTATTTATTTGTTTAAGATCACTTCTGCACATTGGCCTTGAAGCTGCCTTAGGACTCATACAAGAAGTACATCTCACTGCATTCTGATCTTTAAATTTGCTTATTCTCATCATGATTGCCATCATTTATTTAAATTTGGTCTTAGCTACTATTGTGTTGCTAGGAAGAAACACAGTGACTAAGGCAACTTGGAGAAAAAGCATTGAATTGGGGGATTATTTATAATTTCAAAATGTTAGCCCATGATTATCACAATGGAATACCTGGGGCCAGTAGGAAGGCATGGCCCTGGAGCAGTAGCTAGGAGCATACATCATGATCCACAAACAGCAGAAAAAACAAAGCTGGGCCTAGTGAGGACTTTTAAAATCTCCAAGCCCATTCCAAGAAACACACCTTTTTAAACAAGGCTATACTTTCTAATCCTTCCAAAGCAGTTCCATGAGCTAGACTAAGGACTAAGCATCCAAACACATGATCCTATGCTGGGGTTGGGGTGAGCATTCAAACCCTCACAACATCTATCTTCCTGGAGTATTGAAAGCTCTATGAGAGGAGAGAAGGAGCCATGACTATCTCATTCACTGTCATATGCGAGTATCTAGCTCAGTACCTGACCCATCTTTGATTTACTCAGGGAATATTTGTTGAGTGGGTGAATCTAAGAAGGAGGGCAAAGGAGAGGAGGAAGACTGAAATAAGAGGAGTAGAAATAGGAGAATGAGGAGAAGAGATGATAAAAGAAGGAAAAGGAAGCATATCTCAAAGACACACTGGGGGTTTGAAAGAAAATGTCATCCAAAGGCACTGTTAGAAGGTGTGGCTTTGTTGGAGTGGGTGTGGCCCTCTTGGAGGAAGTGTGTCCCTGTGGGAGCTGGGAGTGGGTTTTGAGGTCTCCTATGCTCAGGGCACTGCCCAGTGTGTTAGACTGCTTCTGTTGCCTCCCCGTCAACATGCAGCAATTACCTCTCCAGCACATGCCTGTCTGCACACCTCCATGCCCTGCCATGCTGATAACGGACTGAACCTCCGAAACTGCAAGCCGCCGCCTCAGTTAAATGTCTTCCTTTATAAGAGTTGCCATGGTTATGGTGTCTCTTCACAGCAATAGAAACCGTAACTAAGACACTCACTGTAAAGACTGCAGCAGATCTGGTTTTTACTCAGGTTGGCCTGGCTTTCAGTAGATGGGAAAGAGGCTTTCTTCCATCAGGAAAGTGTTGTCTCATAAAATGCAGTATCGGTGTGGGTGCTCACCAGCATCCTGATGAGATTCATCCAACACTGATTCCAACCTACTGATTTCTTCTGGCCTTGCATGTTTAATTCAACCATCTCATCTTATTGCTGCCCAGTGCTCCTGGATTGCTCAGGTACCCTACTGGGATAATCAGAGGGGAATGTTGTGCTTCCCCTTGTGGTCATGATGAGCCACTTACAGTGAAAGCTAGGTAGCGTATTGGTGTGGTCTGGGGTGGCAATCAGTGGGCAAAGAACTAGATAACCATATAAATTAGAACAGTGACAGTTTATGTGGTTCAGTGTCTGTCTACCATGGAATATTAACATTCATCTTTAAAATCTTTAAAAATAGCAGACCAATTCAACAAATGTATTTTAACATATAATGTGGTTGAAAGCAAGTTAAAAAATTAAGGAATTTGAACATATCCAATTGGGGTGGTGAATAACAAAGTCGTTATTTTTAAACAAAGGAAATCATATTAAAATATCAGTTTTAATTAGTAAAGTTAAAAGAAAAAAGCCTGAAGAATTCAATTATAGAATCCACTTGGATAAATGTTATGTGAATTTGATTTTCCTTTTATAAGCATTACCGTGTCCCACAGAGAGTAGCAGATGACATAAGCAGATGGACTTGTGTGATCTGTGCTGTTTAAAACCTTCTTTAACATTTTTTTGGCCATATTCATAAACATAGGGTATGGTAGAAGGAACTTACATCTGTTTAAAACCGTTGTTAGCTTCTGTTGAAATTTATTTTAGTAAGCTATAACGTGGCAGAGCTTTTTGATTATTATGGGCAATATTCTATCCATTTTAGAAATAAGTTCGAAGATAGATTTCATTACTTTTAGGTAACTCTGAGTTTGAAAAATGGATGTTTTATGCGCTGTAGCTTTCGTATTGGTGGCTGAAATTCCTAAGTAATTCACTATGTGTAGAGCGGTTTTTATTACAAGGGGAAATAGGAGAAAGCAACGGAAGCATTTTTTGTTGGAATTAAGACCTTTTTTTCTTACAGTTTTTAAAACAACTTATCATTTATTTCATTCTTTTCCTGTGCTTTGCTGTATTGGTAAGAAGATGACTTCCAGTTGAAGAAAAGGTAAATTCTTGTTTATCTTTCAGTTCCCTACCTTTACCCAACAGTAGAATGCCACTGTTGTTACTCTTTATTTGGTAATAGCTTGTAGGTTGAGGTCATCAAAGAAGTAACTTTTCAGGTGCCCAGAAAAGGTTAGGTAGGTTTTAGGAAGTCTCTCCTTGGGACTGGAGAGATGGATTAGAGGTTAAGAGTACCAAAACTGAACTCCCAGGTTCAATTCCCAGCACCCACATGCTAGCTAATACTTGTCTGAAACTCCAGTTCCTTGGGATCCAATGTCTTCTGGCCTTTGTAGGTAAGGAACTCAAATCATGCAACAACAGATATACATGCAGACAACACACACACACACACACACACATATATGTATATACACTTCCTTTTATGACTTATTTTAACTATATATATAATTAAATATATAGTGAAAAATATATAATGAAAATAAATGTCATAAGAGGAAGCATTTTCGTAAGTTTAATTATTATCATTTTTACAGTTTCACATATATGTGCTTGCATACACTCCACTCCTAGTCTCCCTACCATCCTTATAAATCTCTTTCTTCTATTCATGTTTATTAATTTTATTTTGTGATTTACCAAGATGAACCAAGGCTATCTATGTGATGCTGCGTTTGGGGGACTCGGGAGAGGGTACATAACCAAAGACAGTAAGTTCCCTCTCCCTGAATATCAATAGCCAATAGTTCAGAGGGAAAGGGCAGGGCCCCATGAACTCCCCCCCACCCACACACACACTCTTTGACTGACTGTTGATAGGGCTGGTCTTGTGTGGACCCGGGCAGATAACTATGGCCCATGTGAGTTAATAGCTACTGTAACTGTGCTGTGTTTAAGGAATGACTTTTCACAGCCCTTAACTCTGTCTTCCCAACTCCTCTATACTTCCTGATCTGCCTTCTACAATAGGGCTGAGCTCACATATGGCTCTTATTTTCTGCATCCTGGGCAGCCATGAGTCTATGTTCACCACTGTTCCCAGTAAGGAGAGGAGATCTAATTCAAGCTGGGAGCTGATTTTTCAGTGGGAGTGAAGATAGGTGTTTAGAAGTCACTATGCCAGTTTATTTAGCTATTAAAAATGCTTTCCCTGCATGAGTCTACTACTTCCCTGTGAATAATTAGCTTTACCGAAAGGAATAGGCTATTACACTATGTAGTTATCACTAAAGTTGTTGTAGAAAACATTCAAAACTAATAAAATTTATGCCTTACTCCAGTTAGTGTCTTTAGAAAATAATTTATAATAGAGAACCCCATAAATATTCTTAGTCGCTTAAGTACATAGGAAGAAGAATTATGCCTTGAAAAAAAATAATCACAACTTTCAAATTGATGGTTTGATGACTATTTGAGAAGAGATTTACTTCATTTCATGGTAATTGGCTAAAAACAATATCACCATCCAGAATCACCAAGGAAAAGAATTCCATTCATTGTATCTATTTTCTAAGGCTGCTGGGCCAGGTCATTGTCACGTTCTCACATTTGGGTCCTTGAGATCTGTTCAGAGCAGGGACCTGGAGGAACTGGGTTGGCTTCTTTCCAAGTGCTCCCTTCTCATGGAGCACGTCTATCGTATGTTTAAGGTATTGATCTTTAATTTTTGAATTAATAGTTTTGCTACTCAATGCAATGAATAGTCACTGTATACCATAATCATGTTGATCATTTCCTTATGAAAGCTTTTTAATAATGTATGTGTGGCTATGATATGTGCATGCAAGTATGGGCCTGTGCATATCACAGCACACATGTACAGTCAGAGGACTGCTGGGGTAGTTGTTTCTGTCCTCCTGCAGTGGGTTCCATGGATGAAATTCAGGTCATTGGGCTTGCATGGTGTGGTAGTTTGAATGCGATTGGCCCCCATGAGCCCATAGAGAGTATCACTGTTAGGAGGTGTGGCCTTGTTGGAGGAAGTGTGTCACCATGTGGGTGGGCTTTGAGATCGTTTTTACTCAAACTTCACTCAGTGAGAACTTCCTGTTGCCTTCTATTCCAGATGTAGCGCCCACCACGTCTGCCTGCACGCTGCCATGCTCTCCGCCATGATGACAATGGGCTGAACCTCTGAACTGTGAACGGCCACCTCAGTTAATTGTTTTCCATTATAAGAGTTGCTGTCGTCATAGTGTCTTTTCACAGCAGTAGAGACCCTAACTGAGACACGTGCCAAGCATCTATACTTATTGAGCCATTTCACCCTCCCACAATGGCCATTGTCTTAATTACGATGATGAGCTGTGTTGAATAGCAAGGCCCATTGGCCAGTGTTTTCTAAGCATTTAGGCAGTTGTTCTTATTTGAGTCTGACCCAGAGATAGGAAGATAGTTGAATTTTCTTCTAATTTATTTTGGTATAGTACATTAACATCAGAATGTTGTCTCAACTATTTCTTCCCAGCATCCCCCACCCCTCATTTGGGATAGGCTTTTGCTGTATATAGCACAGGTTGACATTAAACTGGCAATCCTCCCTCCTGCTTGGGCCTCCTGAGTGCTGGGATCACAGACAGGTGACAGAGTATTCAATTTATCTCCCTAATTCTAATTGGCTCAAAACAACAACAAAACAACAACAACAACAAAAAGTTGTGTGATACAGCAGTTTCCTACACAGAATTTATTAAAACATATTTTTGAAATCCAGCACACATTCACATGTATTCATATGTAGAAGTGTTAACCTAATGCCAGGTCAGTTACCTGACTGGGAACTGACAACCTAGCCAGCCATAAACAAAAGTGAAGTTTATGCTTGTTTGCCGTTGGACTCAGCAGTGGCAGGCACTCAGAACCAGTTCAAGGTGGAAAAGTTCGTGTTGAAGAGTCAAGGGAAAACTGACCATTTAAAAGATACGTTAGGATTTCTCAACCAAGAGCAGAGAAGTTGAGACATGAAGAACAGTCTTGTTGTGTGCATGCCACATACTTTTGGTTTCCCGTGCTGTAGGGTGCGAGCCAGTGAGTAACGCCCGCAGAGCTTCCTGCTTGCCCGGCACAGCGGCTCTTTACACCCAGATCACAAGGATGGGACTGACGCCCCATTGGTCAGTGCTGTTACACAAGATGGCCCCCGTGAATCAATCGATGCCAACCTCTGTTTCTCTGCACAGAACCCCAGGAATTCTGAATCCCACAAACTGCCTTCCCCTTTGGTGGTGCACATTGTTCTGAAATAACCAAGTTACAATGAAAAAGATAAAAATTTTCAGCACTATGGTTTTTTTTTTGTTTGTTTGTTTGTTTTTGGTTGGGCCAAAGAGGAAAAAAAAAACTGGAATGTTTCTAAAGCTCATGATAGGTGACCTTTGTTGTCTGATAGGGAAATGAAAAATCACCCATTTTCATAATTTGGCTTAATAAGGTGCTTCAAGTAACAATATTCAATAGCCCAAACTGACTGCTGATTTCCTTTCTAGATGGCCCATTAAAATTGGCTGAGGATAATGAATTCATCTATCACTTTTGACTAAGTGTGCTGTCCCCTGCATGCACTGAGGATAATAGCATTTTAGAATGAGTGGTATTAAAGTCATCAGATCAATCTAATGTTACTAAGGAGAGCCACCTCAAAATGACCATTCAGAGGTGACATTATGTCCCTGTTTCCCAATGGTCAAGGACCCAGATTGGAGAAGACGAGGGCTTAGAGCAATTTCTTTCAAGTGGCATGAGTAATTCACATCGAGTAAGCTGTCCATCCTTCAAATGGACAGAGAAAATTTTCTACTTTCGGATTTGTGGAAATTTTACAAAGGTAAAATTTATGTATTTTAATAATCTTAAGTCACACAAAGAACAATATTCACACAGATGAGGGCCGAGATGTACTGACAAGCAGACAGCTTTGACACAACTCATGGAGAAGCTGTCTACTGTGGGAGCGAGTCCACCTCAGCCCCAACCTACACTCTACCGTTTCTTGCCTGGATAAACTTCAGACAACATATTTAACCACTCTCTGATTGTTTCCTCAACCATAAAAGGGGGAGAAGAAGATTAGCTACATGGGAGGTTAAGGGCAAATTAACATAGTAGTTTACCAAAAATAATGTCTAACACATAGAAAGACTCGTGCAAAGATTAGTCATGGCATTGTTACTCTCATTTTCAGTGAGTTCCTTTTTTTTTCTGACTGACTCCAAACATAAAGTACTGAGATCAATGGGTTTTATCTGATGTGCTCCGTGATTTGCTCTGTTTTTCAAAAGATTATGTTGTGCTACTTCTAAGCCAATTTTCATTCGTTTTTTAATGAGTCAAAGTTTCCCAGCACTTTTGATCAGTGTCCTCTTGTTATACAATGTAATACATACATGGTGAGTCCTTAAGTCATATTTCATTGAGCTGGTGATCAGAGTGGAGAAAGGATGGAAAGAGGAGGCAGGAAGAGGCCAGAAATGGATAGAACATGAAAGGTCTGACTGGTGGTATATTCTCTGTGGGATGTTGTCACAGACGGCAGGATCTGGAATGGCATTCTGTCAAAACAAAGCTATTATTTATTGCACATGATTAGTATAGCAAAGTTGGAGCAGAGTGGGTATTGGTGATGACATTGAAATCAACTATCCAAAAAATAGAAAGCCTAAGTCATTTGTATTTTCTGTTTTTATTATTTATTTTTATTGAGCTCTACATTTTTCTCTGCTCCCCTCCCTACCTCTCCCCTCCCCTTCAACCCTCCCCCAAGGTCCCCATGCTCCCAATTTACTCAGGAGATCTCGTCTTTTTCTACTTCCCATATAGATTAGATCCATGTATGTCTCTCTTAGTGTCCTCATTGTTGTTTAAGTTCTCTGTTGTGGGCTGGTTTTCTTTCCATTATGTTTAAAAAACACTTATGAGTGTGTACATGTGATACTTGTTTTTCTGTGTCTGGGTTACCTCACTCAAAATGATGTTGTCTAGCTTCATCCATTTTCCTGCAAAATTCAAGATGTCGTTACTTTTTTTCTGCTGTGCAGTACTCCATTGTGTAAATGTACCACATTTTCCTTATCCATTCTTTGGTCGAAGGGAATTTAGGTTGTTTCCAGGTTCTGGCTATAACAAGCAATGCTGCCATGAACATAGTTGAGCACATGTCCTTGTGGCATCCTTTGGATATATACCCAAAAGTGGTATTACTGGGTCTTGAGGAAGGTTGTAGAGATGGCTCAGAGGTTAAAAGTATTTTTTTGTTTTTTATTGAGAAATTTATACATGTACATCATGTGCTTTGATCAAATCTACCCGCCATTATCTCCCCTTCAATTTCTGCCTCGTTCCCTTTCACAACTTTTCCCTCTCCACTTCATGTGTCGCTTTCTCTGTTATAATGACTTAGTTCACTTAGTGTTGTCTGTGTCTGAACATGTGTGGGACTATGTACGCATGGGCAGCCTTTCAGGTGCTGAACCCCTAAAGGAAACTTATTCTCCTTCCACTGGTAGCTATCTAGTGCCAATAGCTTCTCAGAGAAGGCATGGGACTCTGGCTGGTTTGTTTTCCTGGAGGTGCTGTGTATGTTACAGTCACGTGAGTTCATGTGAGCAATGACCCTGTCACATCCAGCAAGTAATGTTTGACTGCACATGTCCAGTGCTTCTGGGTGTTACAGAAATTTAGTAAGTAGGTTGCTTGTTTGTTTCCCAACTGCTCAGCCCTGAAACAATCACACAGAAACTGTATTAATTAAATCACTGCTTGTCCCATTATCTCTTGCTTCTTATTGGCTAACTCTTACATCTTATTTTAACCCATCTCTATTAATCTGTGCATTACCACGAGGTCATGGCCTCCAGCAAAGTTTCAGTTCGTCTGTCTCTGGCGGCTCCATGGCTTCTCCCTGACTCTGCCTTCCTTCTCTCAGCATTCAGTTTAGTTTTCCCTGCCTAGCTCTGTTCTACCTTATCATGCCAAGCCAGTTTCTTTATTAACCAATGATATTCACAGAATACAGAGGGGAATTACATATCACAGAAAGTCTGAGTTTTTCTGGTAGAATTTGTAAATGACACCTAGGTATGAATTTGGTTGAAGAAATATAAGGGAAAAGGTTCCTAGGATATCCTCTGTCTGAGTTGATGTCACAAAATCCATAAACTGTGCCAATTCCCTTCAGCTGCCTTCTCTCTTACTCTGGGACTATATAAGGGCTGAAACAGTGTCCACTTCCTTGATAAAACAGTAGGAAGAACATTTGTTTGCTTTTCCTTCCTTATTTCCCACTGATAGACTTGTGAACTAAAATTTCACATATTTGCAGTCAATTCTTATAAAATTGTCATTGCATGCCAACGGACACTGTGTTTGACCCTGGTCCATACAGCCTGCCCTCAAGGATGTCCTTCTGAGAGAGACACGCCCTGTGACCTTTTCACTGGTACTGGATAGAAGATGGAACTGGTCAGCCAAATTATCAGTCGCAACTGGCCAATTCTTAGAGCATTAGCTTAAATTTATACACTTAAATGAAACTCATTTAGATGACAGATGGTCTCCCTGGGTTAACAAATCTTGATAAAACTGACTACAAACTTGGATGCTTCCTGTGTGGTAGAACGGAAGGAGATGATCTTCATTCAGGAGGGGCTCATTACGTCTATGCATTTATGGTCTCTGTCTGATTTCAACTCTATTACTATTTATAGGACAGACACAGGCACCTGTTGCATAATTTCATTATTTAAGAATAAGCAGTGTTGGAACATCCAATAAATATTGAATTTATTGGTGGAATATCTCATCAGTAGAAGCAATGTAAATTTACTATTTGCCATGGCCATGAGCTATAATAACATATAAAAGGTAAAACTGAAGGTAAACCCCCAAATACTATCCCTTGGGTGTAGGATTCAAGACAAATAAGGCACTGATGTAATTCTATAGTTTTTATTTCTTCACATGGTGTCTTAGGTTTTCATTGCTGTAGACAGACACCAACACCATATCAACTTTTACCAAGAAGACATCTAATTGGGATGGCTCACTTACAGTTTCAGAAATTCAGTCCATTATCATCAGGATGTGGAACATAACAGCATTGCAGGCAGATGTGGGACTGGAGCTCAGAGTGCAGGCAACAGGACAGTCTCAATGTCAGCAATGGCTGGCAGTCTCATGGAGGGTAGCTTGAGCAAATGAGACCTCAAAGCCCGCCCCTACAGTGACACACTTCCTCCAACATGGCCACACCTCCTAATAGTGCCATTCAGGGGCCATCTTCATTCACACCACCACACATGGTGAACTGAAATGTTAAAGACAAAGTATCTTGGCCTGAGGATTAATTTAATCATTTTGTCAGTTTCATGGACTACTTATATTGACTACTTTCATAAGAAAGTTTTTTTTTTGGTCTGTGGCTTGCTTATTTTATATAATATTTTGTGTGCTAGGGAATGAATGCTGGTCCCCACTCAAGCTAGGCAAATGTTCTACCATTGAGCTATAGCCTCGGATATTGGAATATTTATTAAAATACAGTGGTGTTTATTAGCAAAACAACACATAGAAGTTCAGTAATAATATCAGATGTTATTTAATATACATATTTTATTCATCCTTTCTTCCATATCCCTTATTTCTCATTATCACTTTCTTCCTGCATCATTGCTAGAATGAGTTGAACATTTCCAGTTCAAAATTAACTCCCAACTGTATAGCTAATGTTTTCCAAAACTGTTATTGTAATAAAGTACACACAATGGAATTAACTGTTCAAAATTTCATTTTTATTTTTAACATTTATTTTATTATTTTTTGTTAATCTCATACCTGTGTATTATATTTACATTATTTCTATCCTTTTGCCCCTCACCTCTTCCTGTATTCTCCCACTCCCTCTCAAAGTCAGCAACTCTTCTTTAATTTTGTGTGTGTGTGTGTGTGTGTGTGTGTGTGTGTGTGTGTGTATAGTGTGTGTATCACTTTCTGAGTCCATTTAGTGGTGCATATATATATATATATATATATATATATATATATATATGTATGTATGTATGTATTCAGGGAGGACCAGATGGGATTGGATAACCTATTGGGGTCTAATTCCCTTAGAGGTCTGATTGTCCCTTTCTTAGAAGCCATCAATTGCTCATGGTCTTTATGTAGGAGTGGGGACTTGGGAGATTCCCACATTCACTTTGGGATGTTACCAGATATTGTCATCGTGTCAGTTGTACTTAGATGATCATAATGTTAAGATTTCATGGGCACAACTTGCTGATATTACAGCAGACACTGTCTCATGAGTGACATGCTGCTCTAATGGTTCATATAATTCATATAATTTTTCTACCCTATCTTCAGTGATGTTTCCTGAGCCTTAGGTATAGGATTTGTGTTGAAGACATATCAGTTCTGTGTGTGGGCACTACACAGTCAGTTGCTGACTGCATTTTTACCAGTTATGAGTTAGCCACATGTGCGGGCACACACTGGAAAACCCAGAACTTTGGAGATGTAGGTAGGAGGACCAGGGATTCAGGAGTGTTCTCAATGGCATAGAGAGTTGAAGCTAACCTGAAATCTTGCACCCATGAAATCTTAACACTATAATGATCTAAACACAACCTACAACATGAGACCATGTCTCAAAAAACTGAGATAATGAAAGAAATGAGATGCACAACTTATCAGCATTAGACATGTTAATAAATGCTATCATCATTATCCAGGTCCGAGAAGTTTTTGTTTTTCATTCCAAAGGGAAACTATCCATTAACTAATCTCTTCGTATTCTCTCCTTTCCCCCAACCCTGGCAACTATACCATTCAACACCTACTGTTCTCTGTTCTGCAGTGTGCCTAATTGGGATGACAAGTCCTGACCTGGAGCAAACACTGCAGTGGCCAGGGTTCTGACCCTGTTTTCACCCTGAAAAGCTGATGAACTTTTCACCTTCTTTTCAGATTTGGTATGCATGTTCCAATTCTTATCTGCTGTAGGACATTGATGCTCTGATTTCTAACCTTTCTTTGGCTTTAAGCTCCAATTTTGTTTATAGTGCATAACCAACTTGTTAAGTATGCTGTATCAGGCAAGGTTGTATAGGAGAGTAGAAGACACATGTACACATACACACACACACACACACACACACACACACACACGCACACACGCACACACACACACACACATACAAACACACACAAATCTAAGCACAGTAGA
This sequence comes from Ondatra zibethicus, assembly GCA_004026605.1. Classification (NCBI taxonomy): domain Eukaryota; kingdom Metazoa; phylum Chordata; class Mammalia; order Rodentia; family Cricetidae; genus Ondatra; species Ondatra zibethicus. Next base: position 53,878 of record PVIU01000870.1, read on the forward strand.
GTCAATCCATCACTGAAAGGCTGGAAGGTCCTAGAGTTACTAATATTGAGTCTATGAAGAAGGGCTTGAGAAGCCGTGGTGCTTAAGGTCGGTGGAGGATGGCAGCAGGAGCAGCAACAGGAAGAGAAGCAGCTGGAAGAGAAGCAGCAACAACAGCAGGAAGTATACTTGCCCAGTAGGAAGAGCTTTGTGTGCCTACATGCATTGTTTTTATCTCAGATGTCTTTTTCATTTGGGTGGAAGTAAGAAAATGCCCACATTGAGGATGCTTCTTTTCTCCTTAATCACTGTTGCGGCTGTCAGAGATCTCTGGAATGTCTCCGCAGATAGACTCTTGTGTTTAACTAGGTCTAGATATCTGTTAATCCTGTCTAATTGATAATTAAGACCAGTTACCAGAGATACTATCTGTAGATATAGATGATTTAGTGTGCAGGTCAATAAAGCAATATAATGAATAATACATTAAGAAGACAAAAATCACCAGGTGGTAGAGGCACACACCTCTAATCCTAGCACTTGGGAAACAGAGACAGGAAGATTGCTATGAATTTGAGGCTGGCCTGGTGTACAGAGTGTTCCAGGACAGTCAAGGGTACACGGAGAAACCCTGTCTTGAAAAACCAGAGGGAAAAAAGAGGCAGAAAAATCACTATTTTGGAGGGGGTTGTGTGGATGAATGCACAACAGCTTTCTCTGGAAGACCAGGAAAATACACCGTCTTTTCAGGCTAAGGCTCCTAAGAGAAGACTCGTCACAATGAATGTGGTTGTGTATCAACAGGACTGTGTGTCTTGGGTGATTTACCCAGTCCTTAATTCAGTTACTATGCAGACCAGTATTCTTTGAGCAAAATTTGAAACAATGGACATCTTTGGAAACTATAAAAATCTCTGATGAAAAAAAAATCTATAAAAAGAAAATAAAATATAGCCATGAACAACTTAGGGCGAGTGAAGCAAAATTACTACAAGTTCAAGGCTTGCCTGGGCCGCAGATTGACTTCAGCCTGGGAAGCTGAGTGAGACCACATTTCAAAGTAAAAAAGGAAAAAGAAGAATGAGCTGTAGTTTAGTGGGGGAGAACTTGTCTAGATTCCACAGTGCCACAGGTTTAATTCTTTTCACACAAAGTCAGGAAGGAAAGGGAAAAGGTACAAAAAAAAGGGAGGGAAAGAAAAAAAGAATTATGAAATTGTTGCTGAGAGTCAGTGATCTGAAAAGTGTGCTCAGCATGTGTCCTCTTCCTTGTGTGTGAGGAGAGACCAGTGCTGGGGTCTGGGCTGTATCCCAAGATGTTTGCATAGCCAACATCTTATTCTTATCCTGAAAGGAGAGAGGGTCCTCACTGCCCATTTTAATTCTCGGGAGTTTCCTAAAGGCAGGATTTACTCACCTTTGCTGCAAGCCATCCCGTGTGCAGGTGCACCTGACCTACTCACAGTGTCTCCTGATCACTGGAAATTGGAAGCTGCCCTAAAATTTGACAGTGGTTGAAGCTTTTTCTGTGGCTAATAAACTGATGTCTGTCTCTGAGCTTGTCTTCTACCAGTGTCCATGAAAGGGGTGGGATTTCCTTCCTTCTTTTTAAAAGTCCTGTCATTTATGCACCATGCTTGACTCTTTTTAAAAATTTATTTCTTTACTTTACACCCCGACCTCAGACTCCTCTCTCTTCTCTCCTCTCTTCCCACACTTCCTCTACCCTCCTCTCCACACCCCCACCCCCATCCACTCTTTCTCCATATTGGCTCAGAAAGGGGCAGGCCACCCACAGGCATCAGCAAAGCATGGCATGTTTTGTTACTTGAGAGTACCCTAAGAACTTCAGACTTTGAATGTCTTTGTGAAGCCATGTGAAGTGGTTAGTGAAAACAAAACATTCAGAGTCAGAAGCCAGACCCGCCAGCCAGAATTATTAGTGGTTATATTGATGGTTCCAATATGCTTTGGGGGAAAAGTGAAGTCAGGTTTGATAACTTGCTTTGAAGGTGCAGATTTGGGATGGATAAATAGAAGGCCTTTCTGTTTAACTGAAAGGAGTGAAAAGTAGGAAGCTGAAAACCATAGTCCCTTAACTTAAGGATCATTGTGAAAAACTTCCCTTCATTCCAGTACAATTAATATATTATAGTAACATTAATTCTATCCATTTATGTGAGCAGCTAGAGCGGGGTTCTCAGAATTATGAAGACAGAACAGTATCACAGACTAGGTTACATGTTTTAATCTGAAGAATGGTACAGGTCAACTCCTCTGTTTTTAGAGGATCCTACCTTGTAGTTAGCCAGCACCTTTGGCTCTTAAGATTCTTTCTGCTCCCGTTTCCATGACCTCTGAGCCTAGGGAGCAGGATGCAGTTCAGGGCTGAGCTTTCTGCTCTTATCTTCTGCATGCTGGCCATCTGTGGATCTTCCTGTCAATCACCATCTACCTACAGCAAATTGAAGAGCTGAAAGGTGCTAGGTGTTAGAGCGGCAGCTGACTAACAGCCAGCAATTAGCACAGTGGGTCTGAGTCAGGCAGTTTTAGATATAATTCACAGTACTGTGGAAGTGGAGTCTCAGGTGAAAGGAACGACATGAATTAAGAGGTATTACAGGAAGAATTATGTTGTAGGAAGGCCGCTTGTTCCTTCCCCAGCCGCCCTGTATTAATTAAATCACTGTTTGGCCTATTAGCTCTAACTTCTTACTGGCTAGCTTTTATATCTTAATTTAACCCATTTCCATTATTTTATATTTTACCATGAGGTTTGTGGCCTACTGGCAAGGTTCCGGCATGTCTGCCTCCGGTGGCTCCATGGCTTCTCCTTGACTCTGCCTTCTTTTTCCAACATTCAGTTTAGTTTGCCCTGCCTAACTAAGTTCTGCTTTGCATAGGCCTAAAACCGTTTCTTTATTAACCAATGGTGTTCACAGCATACAGAGAGGAATCCCACATCAAAATTATATCAAAACATACCTGGCATAGAAAGTTGGATAGAATAAACCTTTCATGTTAAGCTCCTGGGAATAGGGGATAGATATACTGCTAAATCTGAAATGTGGTAACATATGGAAGAAGGTGACAAGCATTCTGCCATCAGTAGGATCCTAGAAAGACTAGGAAAGTCAAGAAAAACAATATATATATATATATATTATTTTAAATTTCTTTTATTACATTTACATTTTTCTCTTTGGGGGCATTTTTCTCTTTGCAGTGGTCAGAGGTCACCCTGAGAGAGTCAGCTCTGTCTCCTTCCACCGGGTGAGTCCCAAGGATTGAACTCAGTTCAGCAGACTTGGTAGCAAGCACCTTTACGTGTAAAGACATCTTGCCAAGTCCCTAATATAATTTTTCATAAAATGAAAGCATGTAGTAAATGAAAACTTCTGAAGTCAAGTTTTACATATTTAACTTTGTTTATATGTAACAAGTATTTTTCTTCAATTGTCTTATTAATGTTTTTGTCTTTTGTATGTCAGAAAAGGGGTTTGTAAATATTGTCTCGGAAGGGGTCAGAGCGTTAAATAAGAATGACTTTAAAAAAAAGATAAAAGGAGGCCGGAGTTGTTTTCTGCCTTCTTGTAGTTTAGTGTCTGTGAAGCTAGCACATAGCCAAGGAGCTGAAGGGAGGGAAGCTGAAGACCCTTGCTTCAGGTACCTAGAAAGATGTCCTGAAGGGGAGCTAAGACGGTGTCAGGCACACACTTAGTGTATTTCATAATTTTTTTTGCACTTCCAGCATGCATAGTTAGAAGATTCTTCTCTCCAAATAAAAAACACTGTTATTATTTGTTCCACCTCTGTTACATGAATATTTATGATTATGTCTCAATAAAATATTGCTTTGAACTAGAAATTAATGAAATCCTCTTGTTTTATTGCTTCATGGAGTCTCAAGTTCCATAAATAAGGTTTTATTTCTATTTAGTTCCAAGGAATAAATTTGAATGCATTTCTTCAGGGCTGTATTGCTGTTAGCGACATTCTATTAGAAAATAAGAGAAGAAATAACTTGAGAAGGATGAATATATGGCCTAATTTATGATATCAATATGCATTTGTCTCATGAAAATACACAATGTATAAAATACCCTTGTAAGCTCTGATTTTCTAAATGACAATAACCAAGGGGAAGGGCAGATAACATGCGGTAACATTCACAGAGCTATTTTCCAATGCAAATCTTGAAATTTCAAAGTGAAGCTGGTTTTAATTGCAGGCTTCATTGATCATCTTTACCATAGGGGTTAAGGGACTACCCAGATTATTTAGGGGAGTGCAATAGATATGAGTCAAATTCAAACGGAAAGTTGCAAAAAGAGCAGTGGTGATTTGGGGTGCTATCATTGAAATGTGGGTCCAGACAGCTCTGGGCTCCTTTTTCACTTTTGTTCTTCCACAAATTGTACCTTCTAATTTCTTTATGCATGTAATAACAAGACATCCCTCAAGTCATCCCTAATACAAATGTTTGATTTCTCAAACGAGATAATATCCCTTTAAGTTTTCAACTACAGTAACTGTCAGGGGAAAGTAGAAAACTGTCCTAGTCATTCAAGGTCAGAATTGAACTACTCTTTTTTAAAAAATCTATTTTTCCCTCATTTAGATGTCACTGCATGTGGTGACAAGAATTCTCTTCATAGACAAACTTTTACCTGACTTCTGAAATTCCTAGCCATCCCACCCATAAACCTACTTATACATAATCAAGTTTTAAGAATGCAGTTTAGCAAGGTTCTCCCTGCCTTCCAAGTCTGGTCCTTCCTGATAAATGGCCAGGGATTCCTCCTCCTTTATAACTGCTGTGCAGTACCCCAGGGGACATCTGAGGCTTCTGAGCTGTCTTAGGCAAGAATGCTGCTAGATCAGTTCAGCCAGTCTCCCTGCACCCGGATGTTCCCTCCTTGTAATTTTCCATCCTCCATCCCTGGCCTGCTCCTTGTGTATTACTCCCCTCTGTCCCATGATGTATTTGAGGATGATCTCAATCTTTCTTTCATCGCCCTCCACGACCCCATTAGTATATGTACTGGTTGGGTTGGTTCTAAGTAAAATGTTGCTTTCCATGTTTTAACAAGTGCCATTGAACAGAATTTTCCTTCATTAACAATTTTGCCACATGTGGCAATAGGACTGTGAAATGAGAGCTTCTTGAGGAGCTTGTAGTTCCTCCAAGATGCAAGATTGGTGGCCAGAAATGTGGTAGGTTGGGATAGGAGTGGAGATCTCTGTTTTCAAAATCAGCCCCTTGAATTAGACTGGGCTCCAGTGCTCTCTCCTGGGACTAGGAACCCTTTTCTTAAGAAGCCTGTGAGAGTTATACATATATCTTCCAGTTCTAACTGACCTTCAGGCTCTCTTGTCTTCTAAGGAAATTACTCCTGAATTAAAAAGAACATTTTCATCCTCAACTAATTTGTAGCCTCATTTTCCTGGGTCAGTTCACTTGTGTTCCTTAAATATTATTTGCTAATACCTTAAGAAGGGCCATTAGGTGGCAAGAGGAGTAATTAAGGATGGGGGAGAAAAGAATTTTGAATGCCTTTTGATTTTGCTGAAGACTGCATCGCATTCAAAGACCGACGATGGTCTGTGTTCCATCTCACCTCCAGCCCTTCATTATTCCCACCCAGGGCCTGCTTTGTGCATTCTTCTTTGACACACCGTGGATGGGACATAGTCACACCGTGGATGGGACATAGTAGTTTCCAAACCATGCACATGACTTATTTTTATCATGCTGAAAGTTTCTGCTTTCTCTGAAAGTAGCTCATTTATATTGCACCTTGAAGACTGCTTTTGCACTAGTTTTTCTCTCTCTTAAATGAAGAACTGTTCTAACCACTACAGAAAATCTAAGTGGAGAACAGGGCAGTAAGAAAAACCAGCAGCCAACAACCATCTGCTGTATTGGCTCAAAGCGAGGAAGCTGTGCCTTTTCTATTGTAAAAATTTGTTTAAATTGTTGCAATTTGGAAATTATAAAAATATGCAAAGTAGCTTTAAAAGCTATGTTTAGTTAACAATTTCTTTTCCAACGTCCCTAAAGCCTGGCTTAGCTGTAATATAATTGATGTTACTCAACTGTAAACATCCAAATAAATATCATCAAGCTTAAATCACATAGTAAGATTTATTTTTATTTTCAATTTTGTAATACTTTCAAAAGTGTATTTTTGTAACTTGCTTTGGAACTAAATTAAAATGAGTCAAAATTATTTTCTACCATATAATAAAACTTTCTTGCCTTTCCCTAACTTTTCATCAGATTTTGAACCACAAATCTTGTGTCTGTTTTCAAAATTCAGATCTGTTCCCCACCCATTTTGTCATACTTTTAAGACTTTTTTATTTGTTCCAGAGATCCGTAATTTTAGGTTATAGTCATGGCGATTTAGAAGAAACAGTGCTTACAGACTGCTGTGGAAACAAGGCTTCCAAAAGCAGGGTCTGTATTTTGGTTGACATGTAGCAGGTTTGTTTTTTTCGAAAGTCAGTTTACTAAATGCAGCAGCCCAGATATTTGTCTGTTTCCTAAAGCAATGTGGGGGTTGGAAATTAACTGTGGGGTTAGAGTTCCAGGCGTGAGTCTGCCTTCAGTAGCTGCTGTGTTGTGGGGGGCTTGCTTATCAGCTATGCCGAGCCTTCTCCTCACTCTTCCATAAAAATGCCTGAGTTGGAAACTCAGCAGAACTCCAGCCTGCAGCTGCTGAGAGAGTCTTCTCTGAGGAGACAGGTAGCTAGCTGCCAATCTCCCCACTAATATTTATGCAGATATTTGCCAAAGGAATTTCCGGATCTTGTTTGTGAGGGGATGGCTCATAATCCAACACAGTGGTTTCGTGTGTTTTGAATTTCCAGCAGGAAGCTCTTGAGAATTTTAAAGGTCTGAAGCAGACTCCTTTAATGGAATGAGTATTTACTACATAGGGAAAGACAACCACGCGTGGAAATGACACTCTGAAGTAAAAAGACGACTATTACATGAAGCCGTTCTGAGAAGGCATTTTTGTGGTTTTATCAAGTAATTGTTGTCTTATAAACCTAACAAGACAACCAGAGTGGTGAAATTCGGTGGTTTGAAATGCCAGTCCTCGGTAAACTGTGTTAGAATGACCCCCAGGGTATTTTGAAACTGTTATCACTTTACATTTTTTTTTAATGTGTGGTCCTTAGGGCTTTAATTGAAAGCTGTTGACTCCAAATTGTAAAAACGAATGGATTGCCAATTTAAAAAGCACCCAAACAAATTCAGACGTAGCTGAGTTAAGGACTGACCATGAGACCTCCTGGAATGAAAAATGTGCTTTAGCAATCATCTCTGCTTAACTGCGGAACACAATTAACTTTAGAGACGAGACAAGAAAGTCACATGATCCCTGCCTTGAGAAACTCAGTAAGAGGGGAGAGCGCTTTGGGTGACAGGCTACTAAGAATGTGCGTTACACAAAGGGAAATGACTCTCAAATATTCTGCAGATTCCAGAGAGACTTGCACACGTGGTAACTCTTGGACGGGATATTATAAGCAGGTGGTCGGATGTGGAGGACGGACACTATGTAGGCAAAGGCATGGATTTGAAACGCGTTAGAATCCCTTAAAAATGTCCTCTGTGCCCTGCTCCTTAGAGTTATATTTCCCTCCAGGGGATCCTTGGCAGCTGTCCTTTGAGCCGAGAGCAAAAAGTCAAAGGGCACGACCCATGGCCTCTAGCCTGGTCCGCGAAGTCTCTAACGCAGCTGTTGGAGATACTTATCAGCCTTTAAAAGGCGCCTGCAGGGAATCCCTGCTGGGTGCCTGCTGGCGCGTCCAAGTCTCTTTTCTTTAGCAAGTTTCTCCTGCAGCCCATCCAAACACCAAGTGTTTAGTCCAGGACAGTGTATAAAATGCTTTTGTGAGCACCGTTCCATCAGCTCATCACAACAACCCTGGCCTATAGGTATTGTTTCTTTAGCCTTTTTTAGGGATTAAGTCCCTTGTTTAAGAGTTAATAACCTGTGGGGCCAGAACTCAAGCCTAGGTCTTTGACTCATAATCCTGTGATCTTTGCTCTATATTTACAGAGTTCCCCCCTCCAACCCTCTGGAAAGTTTCTGACTGAATGGATGAAATGGAGGTTCTAAGGTTTATAAAGCTAGAAGTTACCCCTGTATCAGTTCTATCTCCCCTCTGTAATTTTAAAGTTTGTTTGGAAGACTTTTTAACAAAACTTATGGTGATGATGATAAAAAACGCATTAAATATTGGTTGGGAAAAAAGCCAATACATTTAATACTGGCAGAATTCTTGGAAAGTTTATCAAGATCACGTTCTTTAGAAGTGTGTTGTAAAGTTGCTTTATTTCTGAGTCCCCCGAATCATGCTTTCATTGCCTTTAATGAGAGGAATTATTAGAAATAAAGCTTTATATGTGCCACACACAGTTTCCTAATGTACACAGAGGTAAGCAACTGGCCCGAGATGTAGATGTCGATATGAAAAAAGGAACACAGGATGTGCGATACCAAAAGGTCTGTGAGTAGAAGGGCTTACAGAAGTGAAATTTGGGGGCCTTCCCCTTAAAACTACATCTAGGCTTTCTCTACTATACACCTGCCATTTTCGTGGTTCTTGAAATGGTTAGTATTAAGCCTATTATAATGACCAGGCTCTTTCGCTTAGCTTCATGTCATCTGCCGATGAACTATCAATCACTCTGTTACTTGGCAGATAAACAGATGTAGAAATTAGACATCGAACTAAACCGGTTTAACATTAGAGATCAAATTCTCTTGAAAAACCTATGCGCACCTGAGTCCATCCATCCTTTAGGCAAATGGATGTGATGCCTAATTCATAAAACAGAAGCAGAGTTACTGGTGTCCTGGGAATAGATCAGGAGATCAAAACTCAGCTCTCATGCTTTGGCCCAGCTTTAGATGTGGCCAGCAAGGGGTGTACAACTGGGATTATAAACCATCTGAATCCTCCAGTTCTATTCTCTTTCACAGAGGAAAATGACGGTTCTTCAAGTATACTATACATACATTGGACATCTTACTTTGTTTTGGGGCATTGAAAGATCAGGGGAGGGTACAGCAACAAAGTCCCCCCAAAGCAGGTAAATCAACACGGGATTGGTAAGATGTCTTTTTATTTATCTTTGGAAAAAAATTTGCTATGAACATAATTTCATGAAAGAATAAATGTTCTATCACTTTTAGAATTTAAACAATGGGACAAATAACTTTAAAACATACTGAAAATTTCATTATAGCTCTTGATTTGCAGCTTAGCTCCACCATCCATCATCATGTTAGGAGACAGAAAGAGGCCCTGGATCATCCATCCATCTTCCCACACTTGTCAGGGCTCCTGTCCTCCGTCAAACGTAATCTGTTTCCATTATTTATTTTTTCTGAAAAGGACTGAGTGAATTGAAGTACACGTGCTTTTATTTTTGGCATGGTCTTTACAGAACTGAGTAACTTTGGAGCCTGTACTTATGCTTAAAGACTGGCCAACTGTAAATGGAGAAAATAAATTATATAAATGTATATACACACATATATGTATATATTTATACATAGCATAATAGCCTTTAGGTCTGCTTGCTTTCTACAAGACTAGAGGGTAAAGGCCCTCTTTGTACATTGTAAATCCCAGAAGAAATATTTGTAAACATTTGTAAACAATTTTTAGTTTTCAAAGTATGTATTGAATTAATAATATGTATAGTGTAATATATAATATATATTTTATATGCATATATTGAGTTGGGTTTTAAATGCATCATTGAACCTATGTGCATTAGCTAGAAAACTTCAAAGAAATTTTAATAAAACTGGAATATGCCATTGTTTTCTATATATTGAATGAGATTTGAATGAAATGTATGTGGTGGCAATGCTGAAGCATGCATAGGCAGCCCTTATATTCAAAAAGTTCTCTTAAACTTGTCCATATTGGGTTTCATGATCTAAGTTGATGAGGCTGACTGACCAGGTCTCTTCCTCAAGAGGGCACCAGATTTTCAGATGGTTGTGAGCCACCATGTGGTATTGAACTCAGGATCTTTGGAAGAGCAGGCAGTGCTTTTAAGCATGGAGCCATCTCTCCAGCCCTGTCTATACTTTAGTTCTGAGCAAGTTTTGGTTTGACTTTCATATTGATGCTTCTTTTGTATTCAATCACATTCTTCATTTATTTTGTGGTATTTACTTCAGTTTTGAACTTTGAAGCATCTTCATTTAATTTGAGTCAAATTTAAACATCTTTGTCTCTTTGATGTGTGTGTGTGTTATGCATGCATGTTTGCATGTACATGGTTGTGGGGGGTAGTATATAACATGGGTATATGTGTGGGAAGGTCTGTTGTTGCAATTTGGATGGCTCTCCACCTTGTTCATCAAGACAGGGTCTCTCCGTTTAGCCCAGAGCTCACCAACATAGCTAACCTAGCCACACAAGCTGACCCATGGGGCCACTAGTCTCCTTCTTTTGTGAGTTGAATGACAGGCAGACTGCCATGTCTACCAAAAATTTACACGAGTTATGAGGATTTGAACTCTGGCCCTTATGCTTGTACATTTGAACTTTTTATTTAATAAGCCATCTTCCAAGTTCAAATGTTTTCAATACATCCTGACCAGTTTCCCTTCCCTCCACTCCTCCTAGTCCTCCCCTCTCCCTCACTCCTCCTCCTGCTCCATTTCCTTTCAGAAAAGTGCAGACCTCCCAAAGATATCAGTCAATGGCGAGATACAACAAGGCTAGGAATAAACGTTGATATCAAGGCTGGGTGAGGTAACCCAGTAGGAGGAAAACGGTCTTGAGAGCAGGTGAAGAAGTCAGAGACATCCTCACTCCCACTATCGGAGTCCCACAAAAACCCCAAGCTAAGCACATATGCAGAGGACCTAGCACAGCTCTATGTGGGCTCCGTGGTTGCTGCTTCAGTCCCCTGTTGCAGGGCATCAGGGCAATGCCAGGTGTGGGCTCCCTCTCCTGGCATGGTCCTCACATTAGAGGAGCTGAGAAATTAAATGTTTTTAATTATTCATATACTCCAAATTCTTCTGCATGCTAGGAAATTAAGTCCTTATTTGGTTTGCTCCATAATTACTTCATTTTGGTGCTTTCTAAACTTACTTCCAACCCATACTTGAAAGGTCTTTCCATATATAAGAAATCCATATGTAAGAATCCTAGAGGTGTCTGCATACAATGAGAAGGTGCTAGAGTTTTTGTTTTTGTTTTTTTTTTGTGTGTGTGTGTTGTGCTTTGGAGTGACTTATTTGGAGAGATTAGAGGGTATAGTGTAGAATAGCATGGAAGATATCATGGATCAGGAACAAATAAACTCTGCAAACTAATTTTGTGAGGAAAGGAAACACATAGAGAATACATAGAATTTCAGTTCACTTTGTAAGAAAGAACACCCTTTGGCCGCAAAATTGAATTGCTTGGCGTGGTCCTCCTCTGGGATTATAGAATTTGTGAGATTTTTTTAAATTAATCCTCTTCTCTTCACTCCTCACTTTGGAGATGGTAGTTCAGCCTATATGAAGGATGTGGTGAAAATCTTTTTTTACATGGTGAAGAAGTAAATACACAGATGTGGGCTTTGTTGTAACAAATCCAGTGAGACGAATGATACTCTTTCCCGCTTCTCACAGGCACTCCAGCAGTTTCTGGACTCCTTAGAAAATGTGAGATTCCAAACATTCTGTAACTTTCAAAGTTCGGGTTTCTCAAAAGAAGGTTAGAAAGAGGAAGTGACTCAACCACACTGAAGAAAAGAATAGCTCAAACTGCAACACCAGAGTTCTATTTTCAGCCGAGGAAGTCTCCTCGGTGGTGGTGTTTCCGTAGGACACAGCAAGAAGTCTCCTTTCCCTCGCAGCCTCGGTAATGATGGCAGAACACAGGCAGCGGGTCATGTGTGGTGCTCGATAAAAACATTTTCTATTTTCCATATAATCAGACGTTCTGGATTTTGTACCAGGATTTCCATTTGGGACTATACTTCACTCCTGGGGTGTCACCGCTTTGTAAAATTGCATACTGTAATTGCTGATCCCTTATTGTTAGGTTTTGTAACTGCCATTGTTTGTTCTCTTAATATCTCACGACTATGTATTTTTTAATAGACATTTTTAAAGAGCTGTTTGAGAGTCATAAAAAAATTGGGCAGAAATTACCAAGAATTCCTTTTGGCTTCCTGTCTCACATACAGTAACTTGTGCTATTATCAAGAACCCCCGTGAGAGTGGGACTTTTGATGCAAAAGCTGAATTTATACCCATAGTTGTCGTCACAGGAAGCTTAGAGTCTAGACTAGAGTTCGCTTTTAGTTGTTCAGTCTGTGGCCTTTAACAAACGCTCTATGGTACATTTTCACAATGAAATAGTCATACGATGTTGATACAGTCTGGGGGTCTTGATTGCATTCCTGTCTTTCTGCCAGTTGGAGAACTAAAAGATAGGAGAATTCTGGAGCGTGACAGGTAGTAAGGGAGAAATCTCGAATACCACAGACAGCAGCATACAATCAGCAGCTAAAGAAAGGCGTTTATTGGAGTGGGGGAACACATTCAGGCAGTAGACACACAGAGAAAATGACCCTATACAAAGCAGAGGGGGACCTCAGAAAGCCAAAGATTCCAGGCTCTATTTGAGGGCTGGGTTTTTTCTTCCCTAACTTAGGGTTGGTCACTTTGAAGAGAGGATGGTTGATTGGCTCACATTTTAGGGGGCCTGGCTAGGACTCCTTGAGTCAGTCCCTCAGCAGGTGGACCGCTGCTAGGAAATAATCACACAGAAAACAACCTATCAGACCTTTGTTTTAATCTGCCAGGCTTTTGTCTCAGGTCAGAAGGGAGAGAAAGAAGCTGGGCATCATGAAAGTTTACCACCTTTCTTAACCAGCCGGGGCTTCTTTCCCTATCCAGCTGTCTATCAGAGAGTCTGCCTACCTTCTTATTGGTCATTGTCACTCTCCAAATTTTGTACATTCCATCTACCTCCCTCTCCATCTCTGGCTACCAGTGTCTTCACTTTCCTGCCTGTTTGGCAGTTTCCACAATGTCATACAGCAGCGATCTTGTGGACAGCCATTTCAAAGCAGACACATTTAGAAGTTATATGTATTTATTTTTTTGTGCTAGGTTTGGAACTCAGTACATGTGTATGCAAGGGCTCACTCCCAGCCCCAATCATACATATTTAAACGATACAATATTCAATTCTAAGTTACAGAGTACATTTATAAATTTATTTCCATTTTTAAAACTATAACATCAGTGACAATTGTTTCTTGAAGCTATGGACATGGTGCTCTTCCTGTTGCAGCTATATCCGATGGCAGTGGAAGTTCATGGAAGAGACAAACTGTTGTATTGAGTCTATGTACAGGTAATTTTCCTGCCTCTAGCTGCTGTTTCCTGGATGAGATACCTGCTTAGAAAAGAGACAAGCAAAGCTAACTTAATTGAAGAAGTAAGTAAAATTCAGGTTTTCTGTTCCCATTTGCCTTTCTGCCAAGCATGGAAGGTTTATAATTTCCAGTGGTAAAACGTCTTAACATTCTTCCTTCCTGACTAGAATTTAGAAGACTGAGTTATTTCAAACTGCAATCTGAATTTTTATTTACTTATTTTAGGTATGTTTTCCTGTTTTGTTTTGTTTTTTGTTTTTTCCAAACCCAGTAGTGAATAGCTTGTGTTTGTGAATGGCCACTCTGAAATGAGGGACTAAGAGATGCGTTTGGTCAGATGGGACTCCTGGGAATCTTGGGAGGTGTGGCTATCTCTCTCTAACTACAAGGATGGTGTTACCATCATGTAATGTGAAGTTTTGAAATCTTGCAGTGAGAACTCCATTTTGCTTGCAGCTGTCAACCAGCTTGCCTTGCACAATTTGTAGACATCATTATATTGAAAACGGCGTGAGAAGGGCTAGGTAACTATGCAAAGAAACAGTTATATGCATGAGGTTTGCTAGCTGTCAATTCCCAAGTGTTGAGGATGGCAGCCTAAGGCAAGACAGTAGAATTATTTCAAGAAAGGATATATGCTGAATGAACGAGAATATTAATTTCAATGTCATTGTCTGGGGTCAAACTCTGTTCTTCTGTCATAAAAAATACCTTAAGTTCTATTTTAATAATAATTCAGCTCATGCTTTTGAATTTGTGTTAAAATTTTTGTAGCTTGTTCTTTTTATCAGTAGGATACAATTGGGTTTGAGAATACTATTCAGTGTTGTTGGGTGTGAGGAAGTCACAAGACTCCAAAACTTTGTTAGGAGAAGAGGAAGTGGTTTAGGAAACCTGTCAATCACAGTCATGGTTAGGACACTGCTTTGGTCACCACTTCCCATCTTGACTAGCCATTTTCTGGAGTCAAGCAGGTGGTGACATTGAAGGAAAAAACTCAGAGTAAGAAAAAGGGAGAGAGATCAGAGATATACCTGTTCATATAATATGCTTAAAAAAATCAACCTAAAATTATTTATTATATAGTGGCCAGTTGATCCTAATTTTAACAATAGAAAATATATGACATATAATATATAAAAAAGGATTATAACTTAAAATAGGTCTTGATAGTTATATGGTAGGTTGATTGAAAATCAAAAAAGGAAGAGAACATTAAAATATGAATTATCTTTATAAGAATCATTGCTTTTTGAAAATTCTAGAATCTCTAATGTTTCTTTTAAAAACAACAGGGTAAAAACACTTTATCAATTTATAAGCAGTGTTTTATTTCAAAGACCTACAGAATGTGGCATCTAAAAATGTTTTAATAACATAAGGCTTTTCTTGACAATGAGTCACATTAGCTCCTAGCAGTACCAATTCACTTCAGAGAAGATGGTGGGCATTGAAAAAACTCTATCTGGAGTTTTATTTCTTTATGTCAAAAGCTCGCCACTGGGCAAAGAAACTGTCCTTGCTTTAATTCCTGACATTATGCTGTCCAAACTAGACCAGCAGGATGCAAAAGAAAGAACTGCCAGGCTTTGCCAAGATAAGGTAAGCCAGTTCTTCAAAATTCCCTGCTTCTCAGAAATGTCTCTCAGATATACTAATCATGTAGGCCAAATATGAATGTCCCAATGTTACAGAAGGACACTGGGTGATTGTTCAGACAGCCAGACATCTCTGTCATTAAATAACATTGCACTCTTTTGGGATCTTTGATGGAGTTAAAGACTAAATAATTAGACTTAAAGTTTTCCTCACTTATAATAAAAGGTAAATTGGCATGAAACTTTAGACTCACAAAGATAAGATAGATAAGTATTTTCTCTATATTTGCCAAATACAAATGGACTGGATATTGTAACTGTAATTCTTACTTGATAACTGTTTTCATTGTATATAATTTTACTATGTTAAAGTTAAAACCTTCCTTTTTAATTAGACTAAAAGGGGAAAATTCTGTGGAACAATCTTTTTTTTACAAAGATAACACTGTGAATATTTGTGTTCTCATTGGTTTAATAAAGTTCTAAATTGCCAATATCTAGGCAGCTAGAGATTAGGTGGGACTTACAGAGGAAAAAAGAGTGCAGGGAAGAAAGAAGAAGGATAGAGTCACAGAGAATTGCCAGGAGACACAGAGAGACTCAAGATGAACATGCTATACTGAAAAAAAGGTACTGCCACACAATAGAACATAGGTAAGAAATATGGGTTAATTTAAGTTAAAAGAAGTAGTTCGTAACAAGCCTAAGCCATAGGCCAAACATTTATAATTATTAATAAGTTTCTGTGTGGTTATTTAGGAGCGGGCTAGTGGAACAAAAATATCTGCCAATAATAACTGGTTCAAGAATTTCTATGGTAGGTTAACTGTGGTTTGAACAACATGTACTAAGGCAAGTGATGGGATGAGCCCTGGGGGATGAGGGGGGAATGGTGTGGGATGAGCCCTGGGGGGATGAGGAGGGAATGGTGTGGCTGGGAGTAAGAAGAAACAGTCAGGTTTTCTATAATTTGGTGAAGGCAGGAGGGAAGAGCCGAGAAGGTGGTGTATTGTCCATTAGATGGGGAAGGAGGGCTGGACTAGAGAGATGGCTCAGTTGTTAAGAGCACTGTCCATTCTTCCAAAGGACCTGGCTTCACTTGCCAGCACCCGCATGGCAACTCTCAACTGTCAGTAACTTTAGTTCCAGGGGATGTCATACACTCTCACAGACTTACAGGCAGCTTAAACATACATGGAAATAAAATGGAAAAAAATGGGAAATTGGGGCCTTTATGATGGCTAGAGGTTAACATGCCATACAGAATAAATTACTAAAAATTGTCTTGTTGAGTTCTTGGGAAGCTACAGTCAAACATTTGCTACTAAGCCCAGAGGCTTGATTTCATTGCTGTTGAGAAGAAAAGTCCTTTCTCTAGGTTTGGGGTAGCTGATGAAGAGGTTATTCTAAGGAGCAATATGGCACAGAACAGGGTATAGCAATTAATTTGAGGTGTAGTGGAAGAGGTTATGAGGATTCAGGAAGATACTCTTTTCCTCAATCCCAAGAAAATGCACATACTGTCCTTAGAAAGGGTTTTAAATTCCTATGGTTCCTGCAATGGGTAGTTGGATCAAATCTCATCTAGGTTTTAAGGAATGAAGAGTCCAGTTGATCCTGTGGACATATAGTGAAGCATGGTGTAGGTAGAAGCTTCTATCTCGCAAGCCACTCTCAAGTAACAACACAGAGGCTTAATATTAATTATAAATGATCAGTCAATAGCTCAGGCTGTTACTAGCTAACTCTTACATTTTAAATTAACCCATATTTCTCACCTAAGTTCTTTCTGCCTTGTGGCTCATGGCTTGTTACCTCATTTTGTACAGGTCCTGCTCTTCTGTGTCTGCTGGCGTCTCTTCTGACTCCACCCTCCTTCATCCCAGCTTCATAGTTTGGTTGTCTCACCTAAACTTCCTGTCTGACTACCAGGCAGTCAGCTTTTTATTAAACCAATTTGAGTGACAAATCTTTGCAGTATACAAAAGGATTTTTCCACAGCAGCATGGTGTTTTTCATGATTGCATGTGAGGCTTTTGAAGAGACTTCCTTGTTTAGTCATTGAATGGATTTTATGTTTTATATTAATAAAGTTCTTTATACATATAGATAGTAATTCTTGGTTAGTTGTCTAAGTTGTAATATTATCATCATTTATTATATCCATAGATCTTTTGAGGAGAAGACGTTTGAAATTTTAAGCAATGAGTTTGTCAGAATATTTCTTTGTCTGATCATTTGGGCTTTTAAGAAATCTTTCCATTCAAAAAGACTCGGTTCTCAAAAAGTTAATACATGCAGAAGAGATAGGTCCTGGTGTCATTGTTTGTGGGTTCTCCATCTGCCAACTTTCGCCGCCACATTCAGAGAGTCTGGTTTGATCATATGCTCATTCAGTCCCAGGCCAGGTGGATTGGTTTGCTCCCATTAGTTCAGGCATGCACTCCTTCCTAGGCCAGGAGGGATGGGGGTGGGCCTTGGACTTCCAACAGGGCAGGGCACCATGCCCTCTTTCAAGGAAGAAGGGGGAGGGAGGAGGGGTGGGGGGTAGTGGGAGGGGACCAGGAGAAGGGGAAGAAAGGAAAAATTTTTTTTTTTATCTTTAATTATGTTCTTGAATGGAAAAAATAAAACAAAACAATGTATGGAAAAAAGAAATCTTTCCAACTCTGAAGTCCAAAAGATATACAATCTCTGAAAAGTAACACATTTTATTATTTAATTCACTTAAAATGCTTCCTGTGTAAGGCAGGAATAGGGATGCAATTGTACATTGTTTTATTGGCTTTTCAGTCACAGTGTTGGTTATGGCTGTCTAGATAATAAAATTGCTTTATCTGAGAACACTTTGACATCAGTCACTGTCCTTCCTGTCTGTTTTGCTTTGTTGATATCCTTTCTCAGGTCAAGGACAGTCTTTCTTTTTGACACTTTCTTACTTAACTTCTTGTATTTCTTATGAATTATATTTAAAGTTTCTCAAGTCACTCTTTTGTTTATAACATAATTTTATATTTTAAAAATCCCCCATAGAGTTGTAAATTATGTTAGTAATTCTTTCTATTAATGATTTAGACATACATTTCTGGATAATTTATGTTTAGTGATGATATATTTCTTTATTAAAACAATGTCATCCTGAATTTTCTGATTGCTAGTTAATCCTTTCTTTGGTTTGATGGTTTGAGAGTTCTGTGAAATGCATAGAAGAGGATTTCCTCTTCCATTTGGAAAGTCTGTGTGCAATTGAGCTTATCCTGCTGTTCTCCTGGAAAGGGAGATTGTTACTGATGATGCCTTAGAGCCTATGGGATTCTTACGCTTCTACTAATTTCTTAAATGAGTTTTGACATCTACACTCTTAGAGGCCTTAACTACTTTTTTCTGCATGTTCAAATGATTTGACTGTAATGATACCTTTAGAAACTTGTCAACTTCTAAACATTTTCCACACTTTATTTTTAAATATATTTTATTTATTCTGTGAGAATTTCATATATGTATACAGATATATTTTGATCATCCCCATTCCATGCTGAAGCCTCTTAGAACCCCATCCCTTTGGCACCCCCAAACTTTATGTCCTTTTTTTTTTTTTTTTTTACAAAAATTTGAAAGCCACTGAGTTCAATTAGGGCTGACATTGTTTAGGGCCATCTATCGGAGTATGTGATCAGCATTTTAATCTCTAAAAAGTTTGTTACAATAAGCCCTTTTCATCATATTTTTTCTCCATCTATCTTTTCATTAATCTGATCAGTCTTTCTTTATTATAAACCCATTAAGAGACTCAATTCTTATTTTCTTCATTCTTTAATGAAATTTTTTTGTTGTCATTAGATTATGGTTCTATCTTGAATGTATCTTTCCTTGTAATTCATTTTGTATAACTTTCTATTCTTTTCTCTGATTTTCAGAAGTACAGAGTACAAATATTCGTGTTGAGCTTTCTATTTTTCATATGTAGATGTTTGAGAATATATTTTCTACTCTAAGTAGCTTCACCAGCTTCATCACCCTACTGCTCTGTGCTTCAATTGTTCTTCTCTTATTTCACACTGAGCACATTTCCACTTTCTCTCTAAAATGTTACTTCTTTCATTGTGAAGCAGTTTGACAATTACATCTCTGGAAATTATCTTATTTATTTTACCTGTGTACTTAACAAAAGTTAAAAGTAAACAAATGTTTCTTTTCTTTTGAAAAGACAGAATCTGAGAATACTTGGAGTATGTTTTCATTCAAACATACATGCCACTGGTATCTGATATTTTGGCTTTGTTATATTGTTAAGGCTAAAAATTAGCTTTAGTATTATATTGTACAATTGATAATGTTTAGATTTGATAAAAATTTGATCTTATCTTTCTCATAACTCCATTCCATACTCGGATTTTCTCTCCCTGACAGTTTCTACTCCAAATATAAACTAGAATTTCTGTTATAAAGGGTTTTTGGTTACAAAGGAACAAAAACAAAGCTCTTTTATTACTGGTTCTAAGTTTCCATATCTCATTGGGAAAGATGTTCCTTTTTATTTCACTTACTGAAAAAACTAGGTAGACGAGAAAATGCCAGGATGGGGTTGGGAGGAAAAGAGAAGTGGGAAGTTTTCATTTCAATGGCGTAAAGGTTATGTTTGGGATAACAAGAAGGTGTAGCCAAGGATGGTGAGGATGTGTGTGTGGCTTTGTAGAAACTTTCACTGCCACTGAACTGCCACATGAAAATGACTGGAATGTTAGATTTTATTCTATTGTGTTCTAACATGTACATACATGTCTACTTATACACAAACATTCTATCTCTAGTCCTTTAGTTCCTTCTTGCTAACAAAATGATCTCACACAAGATCAGTTAACCTTGTTCTGCTTTGTGTTTACTCTGTGAAATGCAGAGTTGATTACTTATCTTATAAAGCTCCATTGAGGACTCAACGAATGAATATCTGCCAAATACTTGACGCAGTACTTGTCTAGTTTCAATAGTTACAATAACCACTAGCAGATATTATTTTTCCTCGTAGATATCCCATTATAAGAATTGAGGACACATATCTAGAAAGGCTATGTAACTTCTGGCTTAAACACAGTATGCTACCCAAACATCTGTGTTTCTCTTCTTGCAATCATGGTTGCGCAGTCAATGATTTTCAGAACTTAATCTTAACATCTATTCACCGTTCTCTAGTGTATCCAGTTACACTAGAATCCAGTCTTCTCTTTCCCATGTTTGGCTTCCTAGTTTCTGGCATTTCTCAGCCCTATTATTTACAATCATGTTTCTGTCCTTTAATAATTTCATGTTTAAGGTTGCTTATGAAATTCAGATCTTCACACACAAGAGTAATACACCATTTCATGTGAGTGTTCTAATATTTCAGTACTTGTCAGAGACCAAATAAATCTTTGGCTGCCTTTCAATTCTGCTAATAGCCCGAAGGTGCCCTTGAGTGTGATGATTATTGGCTGTTTTATGGGTTTGTTTATGGTTTCAAGTAAACGTGTGAATTTATCCTGGATTTTAGTACCCAGTTTGTTTCTTTTCTTTTTAATTTTTAAAATTATTTCATTGTTTTGATAAATGTTTAGACAGAACACTTAATCATGTTATCACTTTGGATTGTTATGATTTTAATCTTGAATAAATCTCTAAAATTTTATGTTTTGAACACCTGTGTTCTTGTTGGTGGCACTGTTTTGGGAAGACATGGAACATTTGGGAGGCAAGGCCAAGCTGGCAAATAGAGATCGCGTAGGACAGGTGGGTATAGCCCAGCCAGCAGTGCTGAGCTTACCATCTTTGCCTTCTCATAGGCCATAATGTGAATTAAAGGGCCACATATTCCCACTGTCATGAACTGAGCTGCCCTGTGGTGCATTCATTGTCATGGTGGTCTGAGATTCTGTCAAACTATGAGTCAAAATAAATTTGCCTTCCCTTATGTTATTTCTGCCAGAAAAGTTTTGTTGTAACAAAGCTAATGCATAGATTATGAAGAAAAGAAAACAATAAATTAAATAAACTAAACTTATTTGGTCTCTTTATCTGAAGATTTTATTGTGCATTTAAAATGTAGATGATAAATACATATATGTTGGCTATAGCTAGGTAATATCTACATATTCATATAATATAAAGGAATTAATGTCTCTCCATTCTTTTTGAAAAAGGTATTCAAGTATAATCACTGAAATTATTAACATTATTTACTAAAAAGTACAAGTGTTGCTTTTTTATGTATGAAGAACGTTTAAAACAAGTATACATCTGTAGACTGGCAATACTTTATCGTGAGTGTCATGGAGTAGTTTTCTCAAAATTCAAACATTCCATCCGGGAAGGAGACTGGAAACTCATAAGACTCAGGAAACAAAGCATAGAAAGTCTCGGAAGCTCATGAAACTTAGCAGGGTCAGAACCCTCTGAAAGTTGCAAGATTTATAAGATCCAGACCAAAGTTTAGAAGCAATTGTGGAGGCAGAGGAGACTCTTCTATGGACTTGCCTGCAATGTGTTTTCAGTCATGCTGAGCCAACCTTGTGAGGATGCAACTGATGTCCTGCTGCTCATGTTCCTGCAACAAATACCCCACACTTGCTCCTGCAGGTAGCCTTGATAAACTCTGTATTAAGCCAGACGTGCACCAAATAATGCTTTTGCCCTGTTTGTGGTGCCTTGTCTGGGGTAAATGCATGTTTGCTCAAGTCTGCCCAGGAAATGTTATCTTGACAAACTAGTTTTGTTGTTTGTTTGTGGGGAAATGTAAAGCACTGCAATTACTTCTGTAATGTGTAAAGCTGCAGCTGGAATAAGGAGTGCTGTAATTGATGAGACCAAGACTCATCAACAGGGAGAGACACCTGCTTTCGAACGTCCATGGGATGTTACAGCTCAGCAGCATTTGACATGGAGGATCCTTCATGCACAGTCACTGCACACAGCCCCTCTCCCAGAGATGGCATCTCCACAGGTAAGTTAATCTAGGGAGGTTTCAGCAAGCTGGGACAAGAGTTTTTCTAGAATGGCAATACAAGAAACCTTCTACAACACTAACAATGGGAAACATCCCTCTGGATTTTCAGATTTTGCTTTTGCTACATGAATGTAAAGAAAGTATGAAATTCAGTCTTTCACTTCTGCAAACAGAGCAAGATATATTGCTGCACAGGTTTCAAATGAAATATAACTATAATATAAAAACTTACTGATATCTGGCACTTACCACAAGTTTTATTTGTGTAATATTTTAGGGACAAATTGACATCCATCCTCATCTTTCGGATTAGTTTCAAACTAATTATTTGTTGTGGTTTCTAAATTGTTGAGAGGCCTTTGGTGTTGGGAAGAATATTCTTAAATATGGATCCTAAAAGATCAATTCTTAAACACTAAACTCCCAGATTGCTGAATGCTAGCACTGAATGGACTCTTGCATTGGATCTTTATTCCACTGTTTTTTGCCTTTTAATGTGATGTGTTAAATAATGCAGCCAGAAAGACTATATGCTGCTTTAAAAATTCCCTCAAATTCAAGATGCAGTAGACTGTTGTGGGACAATGGTCTTTTATTCTGTCACTTGTATTATTTTTAATAAAACGCTGATTGGCCTATTGGCTCAGGCTTCTTATTAACTCTTATAATTTATATTAGCCCATAATCTTTTCTGTGTTAGCCATGTAGATTGGTACCTTTTTCATCAAGGCAGTCACATCTTGCTGCTCTGTGTCTTCCTTCCTCTCTTTCTGGGTTAGGCCTGTGGACTGAAACTTTCCTCTTCCTAGAATTCTCATTGCCCTGCCTATACTTCCTGCCTGGCTACTGGCCAATCAGCATTTTATTAAAAAATAATACAAGTGACAGGATAAAAGACCATTGTCCCATAGCACAAGAACTCTGTATCTAATATCCTTTGTTTAGCTTTTCTACTATTATTTATAACAACTTGTAACCAATACTCTAAACAAAAAAAAATATCCATAGTCCATTTTTTGGGAATGTGGGCATAGTTTTCCAGGCTACTTCCTGCTGATTGGGGGTGCTGATAATCTTATGGTGACCTAAAGAAAATTTAGAATTATGATCAAGTCCTGATTGAAGTATACTGTGAGGCTTGATCATCTCAGGCAGCAGTCTTTAATCTGTTCTGGATGTATAACTCAGACATCTGAGACATTCTTCCTATCGGAGATTTCTCAGGGGGTCTTCCTTGGTCAAACCTGACTTTTCTTAAAGCAGAATGAATCCACAGTCCTTCATTTCCTGTGAAAACAAAAGCAAAACCTTTTCTCCAATGTAACAATCTTTTGACTTAAATTTTAAAGTCAAAGCATTTTTAAAATATATATATATTGGGTTAATCCAGCAGCATTTGTAATCAAATGTCTTTTAGCAGCTTTTGTTCCTTCCTCAGTCATGAAACAATTTGAAGACAACACAATAACATACAGTATCCAGACTCTCTGTGTATTTTTCATCTTTATGTGGCTTTATTTTAACCTCTATTTCTTTTATTTTTATTTTTAATTTTTGGCTCTTTGATACAGGGTTTCTCTGTGTATCTTTGACTCTCCTGGAACTCACTCTGCAGACCAGGTTGTCTTTGAACTTACAGAGATCTGCCTGCCTCTGCCTCCCAAGTGTTGGGACTAAAGATGTGTCTCACCACACCTTGAATTCACAGAGATCCATTTGCCTCTGCCACCCGAGGGCTGGAATTATTAAAGCATTTGTCACCCAGAGAGAGGAAGCCAGACACAGAGCAAGCGAGATGTGACTGCCTTGCCGAAAAAGGTACCAAGCCACATGGCTAACACAGACAAGAATTATAGGCTAATGTAAGTTATAAGAGTTAATAAGAAGTTAATAAGAAGCCTGAGCTAATAGACCAACCAGTTTCTAATTAATGTAGGCCTCTGTGTATTTCTTTGGGACTGAATGACTGCAGGACCGGGTGGGAAAGAAACCTCAGTCAGCAAGTAGAGAGTTTACTTTTTCCAATAGTCAATTAGTTAGTTTTCCTTCTGGAAAGGGGAGAAATATAGGCTAACATTCTGCCCTCTCTGGGTCTTCTCGAGATGGCTTGCCTTTTGTTGTTTAGAAGTATACTATCACCCTAATAGTTCTTACTTTTGTCTTTTATGTCTTTAAATATCTCATTTATGATTCTTTCTGTGCAATATCACTACCTATGTCTCCTCTTAATTATCAATCAAATGTCATCTAATCAGCTTCTCTTCTCTTTCTACCAATCTATTAATCCTGATATTTTCATAAGATTTCTATCTCTTGAGTTGTCATTTGGTTTCTCTCCCAATTTAGGAACATTCTCAATTGCTAATTTAGATAATAGTTTTCCTGCCTTCTTTATATATTATCACCATCCAGAGTTCATTTGATTTTCCAATATTGAGCTATCATAGTTTTCTTTGACCTTTAAGTTACCTTTGTTTTCCTTATTCTTTCCTTTCTGTGACCCTTCCTCAGTTGTTTCTTTATTACTGTTTCAAGATACCTAGCAAAACAATGGATGGAGTTTATTCTGGGCTAGAGTTTCACAGAGGTAAAGTCCTTTACAATGGGGAAGACATGGCATCACGGCATGGGGACCGCACAGCAGCAAGAACAGGAGGCTGACTCTAGCAATTTCAACTATACCCACAAGCAGAGTATGAGCAGGAAGTGGGTCTGTTTTCTGTAAACAAAGACAGCACTTTTGTTTCCCTAGCACCCACACCTGAATAATCACACAGAAACTATATTAATTACAACACTGTCTGGCCGATGGCTCAGGTGTATTTCTAGCTAGCTCTCACATCTAAAAGTGATCCATTTCGATTATTTTATATTTTACCATGAGGCTCATGGTTTGTTACCTCATATTATGCTTCTTGGGTGGCCACATGGCATCTGCCTGACTCCACCTTCTTTCTCCCTGCATTCAGCTTAGTTTTCCCACCTAGCTAAATTCTGTGCTGCCATAGGACAAAGCAGCTTCTTTATTAACCAATGCTAATACAACATATTCACCCCATACAGAGGGGAATCCCACACCATCTAAATCCTCAAGGTGCTCCATGAGTGACCCACTTTCTCCAGTGAGACTCCACCCCCTAAATTTTTCAGTTTATTAAGTATGCCTTTTTGTGAATTATCTGCTCTTTAATCTTATTGACATAATTTTGATTTTCTAATTTTAGAAATTTTAATTGTTTCTTTTCAAATAAACCTGGTATTTTTCTATTATGTCTTGTTTCTCTCTATAGGTAAGTTCTTCTTTCAGTAATCTTATATATCCTGGTTTCTAAAGACTGTATTGAATTATCCTTTTACCTAAAGTTTGTAGGATAAATACTCATAGTAGAATATCTAAAAGTAACTTAGACTGATTTCAGCATTGCAGTTTCAGGGTACTTGCATGTATACAGGGACCTGAGTCAGATGTCCTGTCTTCATGATTTTTTTTTCCTATCATATGATCAACATACTCTTACTGCACTGGATCATTTTCTCATTTTACTAGTTATTTGGTTTTACAAGGTATATATATATAAAAAACCCACGCTTGGGACTGGGAATCCCTGGGAGAGGAAGGATCCCAACCAGCTTCGGCAGATTCATCCAGACCTCGAAATTTCATCCGATGGATGGAGATAGAGACAGAGACCCACATTCACATCAGAGCAATGGATTGAGCTCCCAAGGTGTAGTTGAAGAGCAGAAGGTGGGAGAAGATGAGTAAGGAAGTTAGGACCGTGAGGGGCTGGTCCACCTACTGAGACAGTGTGCCTGAACTAATGGGAGCTCACCAATCCAGCTGGACTGGGACTGAATGAGCATATGATCAAATCAGACTCTCTGAATGTGGTGGCCAATGGGGTCGGATGGAGAAGCCATCAATAATGACACCAGGACCTATCTCTTCTGCATGTATTATCTTTTTGGGAATGGAGTCTTTTTGGATGCACACCTTCCTAGGCCGGGAGGGAGGGGGGGTGGGCCTTGGACTTCCAACAGGGCAGGGCACCATGCCCTCTTTTAAGGAAGAAGAAGGAGGGAGGAGGAGTGGGGGATAGTGGGAGGGGACCGGGAGAAGGGGAAGAAATGTAAAAATTTTATTTATTTAATTATGTTTTTGAATGGAAAAAAAAATAAAAGAATACGAAAAAAAACCCACCTAAACTGGGCATGGTGGCACAGACCTGCATTTTTAGCAGCCAGTAGGTAGGGAAGGAGGAACACAGAAAGTTTGAGCCCAACCTAGACTACATATGCCTATCTCAAATTATACTGTCTTCGTTCTGTTGCTGTGAAGAGACACCATGAGCAAAGCAGATCCTAGCAAAGTATTTATTGGGAGCTTTCTTACAGTTCCAGAAGTTTAGTCCATTGTCAGCATGGTGGGAGAGCATGAAAGCCTGAAGGTGGGTGCTGGAGAGTAGCTGAGAGCTACATCCTTGGAGAGAGAGAGAGAGAGAGAGAGAGAGAGAGGGGAAAAGCTGGTGGTCTGGCATGGGTTTTTGAAACTTCAAAGCTAACTCCCAGTGACACACTTTTTCCAACAAGACCACACCTCCTAATCCTTCTAATCCTATCAAAGTTTGACTTCCTGGTGACTAACATTTAAATATATGAGCCTATGGGAGCCACCATTCTTACTCAAACTATCACAAGTACCTATCAAATACACAAAACAAATCATCACCTAAAGTGTTGGTCCACATCTTAATTTTTTCCAAGGATATGTGTTGTGTTTTATTGTTCACCAACACTCTCAAAGAAGCTGAGTTTCCCTGTTGCCTTATTAAATTGGAGAGTACAGTTTCTCTTCTAGTCTACATTTTTCTGGTAGTGGAACATGGAGGCTCAGATTTATGGAAATATTTTAGTTCTAACATTACTGTATGAACTCAAGACCTGATTTTCCTCACTCTGGTATTGAAACCTATGCTTTTAACATATGAAACTGTCCCCATCTGTCCCCATCAATAACCAGAGATGGCACAGCTCCTTGCCACTGTTCACACGCTGCTTAGTTTAAGGCATCTGTGTACTTCCCCTTTTTGGCTCCACATTATGGATTCAGGTAAAGTTTATGTAGCACTTGAGGTGTTTGCATCTGGGTGATTTTTAGTTTGTCATATTCTACCACTTTGACAGCATATGTCATAAAGCTATTAATGGTTGCTTCTTCCAAAAGCCAGATGAAACCTTAAAATTACCCTGTCTTAGGCCAAAGACCGTTTTTATCTTTGGTTCCTTTCTGAAGTAAGAATAGCTAAAATGCCACTTTGTTGAACCCTTCCTATCTGTGCAGGGCTTTAATTACATAATGTTTCTTAACCATCACAAATTACATAATGTTTCTTAACCATCACAAAAAAACTCCAAAAGTACAACTGTATATGTATTTTCCAAGTCAAGAAATCCGGACTCAGAGAGACTAAGTTACTTGTCCAGGGTCTCATAAAAATAAGACATAAAAATTGTATTGCCAAGATAGCAACAAAGGTTTGTCTGGTGACAGACCCCTCAATTTAAAACATTTAATCACAAGGGCCATGCTGAGAGCCACTTTCAAGACACCATATATAATATATATTCCTTGACATACTTATTTTTGAAGGCTATTAAGCTGTCTGTATTTTTGCTTTTAGAACATACATACATTATTTTGCTCAAATGAAATCTTCCCATAAATGTTTGACTTTAGAGTGTATTTTATGATTTAAGAGTTTTTTCTTTAACTGTTTTCTCCTATCAAAACAATAAAAAAATCTATGCATGTTTATTATTAATGATGATTCACTAAGTAATTCAAGGATAAGTTTTTCTCTCGCCTGCATAAACAAGACAATGGTGGCAGTAACATATGGGCTCAGTGGTCTGCTGGATGCAGCCTATGATTTCTAGGCTGCCACTCAAATATGTCCATGAACCAATTCCAGCTACTTTCTACTCATTCTCCCAAACACCATTTGGTGCTTTTGCCACAAGAAATGAGGTAGGATGTGTCTCTTAATATGCTACTCTTTTTTAGAACATGGTGACCAGTTGAGTTTGGATCCATTTCTGGAATAGACTACAAAAGATAAGGATTCGGACTGTAAAAATAAGAGAAGTATTGAACACACATGACCATGTCTAGGAGACAGTTTTGTTCTTGTAAAAGGAGAGTAAAGCTGTTTATTCTGTTGCCTCAATTGTGGTGGGTTTTTTGGACAGTGGGAATGGAATACATAACGTCCTGCTAGGCAACTCGTGTCTGCACAGCATCGGCATCTTTGAATTATTTAATTACATTTTGCCTCTAAGTATTTCCACAAGATTGTGCTTACTCAGTTACATCACTTTTATGTCATACATTTTAGCTTTTATTGCACTGCACCGAATCTGTCTCCTTAATTTTTCTTCTCATGTTTAACCATAAGATTTTACAAAGCAGAGAAACCTATCTTGACTGATAGTGAATAGAATTTGGGATCAAATACATGCTTGAGGAATAAATTAATATATAATTTCTATTTATATTTCTAACTCAACATGCAGTTACACTGCCAGTGCAGATAAAGAGGAAACCTGACGGTTATGGGGAAGGATGGGTGTCAAGAAGGAAGCTCATTCTGTACAGAGGAGGCCAGAAGGGAGGAGTAGTGTTGTAGGAATCTTCAGGAATTGGGCTTGCTCCTTACTGCTTAGCATCGGAATAAACTGGAGTAAGCTCACTTACTTTTGCCTTTATTATGCTTTCATGTTCTACATACTCCAATTCAGTGTTCATTTTTCTCAAGGTTAAAAGGTTGTTTGAATTTGTACAGCGTGTTCTTGCATTGCTGTGGAAGGAATGTATAGCTTTCATTTCCGTTTACCAGAGTTTATAGGCACTTTACCCCTTGTAAACAAAATACTTCAGATTCATGCTTCTGACAAAACCTCATTTAGTAATACTTTCAGTATTTAAATGATACAGAAATGTACATGCTTTCAAACTATATTAGTTGCTTAAAAATGTCAAGAAAGGTACAGTTTATGTCATCTGCCACCTGCTAATGCCTATAAAACCATTCCTGCCTGAGATACTGAATTGTTTTCCATTTTATTAACATTGCATGAATAAAAACTCTGGTCTTTTAAATCACAAATTTCCTACAGCGTTGATTGGCCTGAAGCTGGATAAATCCAGACAAATATTTATGGTGCCAAGAGTTGTGTACATAAATATCCTTGCCTTGAAAAAGTTTCCAGTGTACTGTTAAACTGCCAAGGTAACATAATTTAACAAGTAAAGCAGCTAGCAGAGAGCCAGTGGTCACCCAGCTTGAATTCTTTTTCTATTTCCATTTTCATACATGATTATGAATCACCAGCATCTTTCCAAAGCCTAACTTTCACTTTGTGAGTAGGAAAAACCAGCTCGAGAGTCATTAGGGCAAAGGACTGGGTCCATGGTTTTAGAAACTTTGCAAATGTAAATTACTAAGCTGTAAAACGTTACAACTTCCATAAGAAAATATCACCAACTGGATACTACTAGGCAAGAACCAGTTGCCATAGACTGGTGGCAGGTAAAGGTCAGGATCAAGACACTGGCAAATTCAGTTTCTATGACACCTCATTTAGTATAGCATAAATTTGAGAGAGAACAAGGGTAAGAAACGGAGGGAGAAAAGGGAAGGGCAAAATTATGTAATAATATTTTTATTTCTAAAATTTAAAAATTCAGTTTCTCAGGAGGGCCTGCTTCCTGGGGTTTACAGATATTTCTTTTTGATCTAGTCTTTACAAGATGGGCGGAGTGAAGAATCTCACTCTTCTTCCAATCTCAATCCTGAGGGCTTCAATCTTATAACTTAGTCACTTCCCAATAGCCTTTACCACCCAAATACATCACACTGGTGTTATGGGAACTCTTTTTCTAGAGAGCTACAGCAATATCTACCCCTTCTTATAGAGTACCATTCACAAACTGAAGCATGGCTCCACCAATGTCCAACTGGGGGAACCAATGTTTACCAAAAATATTTACAGAAAGCATGTGTGAGCAGTCACTTAAAATGGTATGTATGAGCCCAAAGTAACCACATGACTGGAAAGTCTTAAGATTGATAAGAACTTTCCCAGAGCTGGAGCTCCACTTTAGTGTACCTTGCACACTTTACACATTCTAGCACTCCCAAAGTCAGAGGCCATGTGCAGTTAAGGAATAATTACATATAGCTGGTTGCAAGCTACAGGAATGAGTAGCTGAGATGAGGCGAGGGCCCAGTGGCCTTCCCCATAGTCCTCCTTCTATTAGAGACTAACAGCTATCAGCAAGCCCAGTTTTGAGGGTTTACTGCAAATAGTCACAGCTTCTCTGATGCAGAGGATGGTGGATACTCTCAAAGCATAATATTCCACAATACTTGGGCTGAGGAAAATTTATGTAATGTTGAATGGGCATGAATATTCATAACAATGATGTTTAATTTGCGAGGAAATGGGTTTGCATTTACTATTACTCTTCACAATGTATTTGCAAATTAATTTGCAACAATACTTCTGACCATTCCTCAACTGTTTGCTCTTCTTCAGACTTGAGTCTAAATGCTCCGTTATTCCATTTACTCCTGGTGATAAGTATTTAAAGTAGGTGTTGTCATTTCAACATTGCAGTGAGGGTGTATGGCCAGCTTAAGCTTTCCCAGATTGAAGATGAAAAGGCCAGGGTTTAAACCATGGGATTCTGAAGCTGGAGAGTCGGTCTTATGCTGTGCTCTCTCCAATGAATCTAAACTTCAGAAGCAGCAGCGGTTTGCTGAAGCTCACCAGTTCCTGTGCAGGCTTGGTAGGAATGCCCTGGTGTGTTGGACAAGGCAACCTGTATTTCTATGACTGTGATATTAATGTACTTGGCATCTTCTTCACCAGCTTTTCTTCTTGCATCATGAGAATAATTGGAGTCAGTGTTCTGTTGAATGCCATGACCTCCCTAATCTTAAAATCTCAATCTTACTAATGAATTCTTGTAAGAGGATATGAAAGCGAATTATGTATCAAAGGAGGAGTCAATTCCATTTAAATCTTTAGACGTTCAACTTCTCTTATTGCTTAAATGAGGGATTTGTTTTAGTTTTTTGGGTTTCATTTCCATTCTAGCCTTGCCTTAGTGTGGTGAATAGCTGTTTTTCATCTTATTAAGCTGCAGTACCTAATTTAGTGTTCAGAATTCTGTACTGTATCATATACCAAAAATATCCATAATGAGGATACAGAGGGTTTTTTTTAATAATTTAAGACTTGGTCAGATTGTACACTCTATATAATTGCTGATTAAAATTAGTCACATATTATTTCCTTTACAGGATAAATTCTTTTGAAGGAATTAGCTGAATTTTCTTGAATTGTTTATTATGTCTTTGTTCATTATATAAAAAAACATGAGACAATGACAGAGCCAAATTATACAGGTTAATCAGCTTAAAGCCATCATTTAATTTCTCTAACTGAAGCTTTTGAGCTAAGTCATCTTGTTAAGACTGTGACCTTCACAGAGAAACCCAAGTGACTAACCAGTAAAATCTTAGACATGGGATGTACTGCTATTAGTACTTAGTGTGGGATGTACTGCTATTTCCTGAACTTTCCCTGTCTGAGAAACATCTCTTCTGCCTGGATAGGGCACCAACGACAGACCAAAGAATGTTTCCCCAAAAGTTCAAATTTGCAAACCAGTGAGTTCATTGGGCTTACAGAGTATGTGTGAAGGATACTCACAGGGATGTAAGTGGTACCAAAACAGCCACACCACCAAATGGGTCACCACAATATGGATGATGACTTCCCCATCCCTGCATACATGGGGTACCCTTCTTCAGTTACCCTTCTACATTTTACACATTCTAGGGCATCTCCGGGTCATGAGAAAACAAGTAGCTGGAGCAGAGCTGCATGCTTCTGGGAGAGAGGCACTTCGGCAAGGGTCTAATGACTCCGTACATCGCTTCCTTCTATGAAGGCATGTCGAAAGGCTAACTCTTGAGTTAACCCATGAGTAGTCATAGTTGCTTCTGATGAAGATGGTCATGACTGCTAGGCTCAGAAGACAACATTCTACAAAATCTGGTTAGTGATTTGAACATACTTTCAGTGAGTTTCAGTATTTTAGCCACAAATGGACTTATTTCCAATGTGAATATGTTTTCACATGACTTCTTTGGGTAGTTGTCTACACACTACTTTTTGGGGTAGTTGATTGCCTCTACTTAATAGAATTTACTGTAATCCTGATTTCATGTGGACAGAGGAGGAACTAAACATTTATGTAGGTTTGGTTTTTATGTTGCTAGGGCAGTCTTATATAAGCCACAGTTATAGTTTTTAATACACCTGAGTCCCTGCTACTAGTGCTGTAAGATAGGCACCTTCTATGCAATCCCAATGCACCTTTAATAAGCACGATAATGCTTTTTAAGGATGTGCATGCTGCAATCCTTGAAATCAGAAACTATGTTAGCGAAGGGAACTGTACTGATATGCTTAAGGCTATAGGCCTTGGGATGGGGAAGATTATCCATTATTATTATGATGATGATTATCCCCATTCATGCAATTTAGTCATATGAGACCTTAAAAATATTGGACATTTTCTGGTTGCAATCAAAGAGATGTAATGTATGAGAGCAATCCATAAATAGCTTTGAAGGTAGATTAAAGGTACCAAAGGAACCAAGGAAGACAGGTGGCTTCTGAAAGCAGGGAACAGGTACAGAACAAGTTTTAACCTAAAGCCTAAAGAAAGTAATGCAGGTCTCTTGGTTGAACCTGGTGAACTCTGTATTGGATTAATGATCAACAGAGCTGTGAGATAATAAACTTGTATTGATTAAATAACCATGTTGGTACTATTTGCTTCTTGAGCAACTGTAAATATGAATACATCATCACTATGCAAGATGGACCCTAAACCACAGCAATAGGACTCAGTAAGTATTGTCTTTGGAATAATACTTAGAATGTGTTGGGTATTATGCTATACACTGTGTGTGTGTGTGTGTGTTCATCATATGTCACCTCTATATATATGTAGTAGTACTTTCTCGTTGGGACCACCAGCCTGCAAATAATGACATGGAGACTTATTATAAATGATGAAAGCTCAGCCTTAGCTTAGGCTTGTTCCTCACTAGTTCTTATAACTTAAATCACCCAATATTTTTTAAGATACACTCTTCCATGTGTCCTGTTACCTCATCTCTGCACTGCTCATCCTGCTTCCTCTGTTTCTGGCTGGAGACTCTGCTTTTCTTCTTCCCAGAGTTTTCTCTCTGCCCAGAATTCCCACCCATACTCTCCTGCCTAGTTATTGGCTGTTCAGGTTTTCATTACACCAATCACAGCAATACAGTTTTACACAGTGTACAAATATTCCACAACAAATGTGCATTATTGTTTCATCTTCATAGTTGTGGAAAAATAAGGCTTGAAAAGTTTAAGTAAGTTATATACACCACACATCTAATAACTAGCACAATTATTATGGAAAACCATATAAATCTGGAGACAGAATCCATCATGTATCCTTGTATACATCCATGTATATGCACAACATCGGGATTGTTTTTGTTCTTCAAAGAGATTCAAAAGCAACAGACCTCATTCAAAGGCAGATTTTATCAAGTCAGAACTGATGAGGAACAGAACATTAATCACCTTACTGTCAATCGTTTCCGCATGATGCTTTCTTATTAATTATAGGTGCTCATTAATATATAGGTACTCGGATATGGTGATTAAATGATTAATGAATCTTGCAACATGGAAATCATGGGATACAATTTATTATATTTGTAATGCTATATTGTAAATTCATAAGGGTCAACTTTGTTTTTTATTTCAAAACATACCCCGAGACATAGATTTTAAGAGACTAAGAGGTTAGTGTTCATTTGTAAAATTGGAAAGTATTACCACAGGTTATTTCAAAGAAGTGATTTGCAGCTCATTTGTGGTTTGTTTTAATATTTGACATTACTGATAAGAGAAGGTTTCATAAGATAATATGATCAAGTGAAGAGAATATATTTAAATTTCAACCCAAGTGTTAATTTTCAGGAGAATATTAAAAGAGATTACTTAATAATATCAAGGAAATTAAATGACTTTTTTTAGACAAGGTTTTTTTGTTTTCTGTTTTCAAATTGTGATTAAAATTAGAAAGATAGCAGTGTCTAATTAAACCATATTTTGGCCATCTACAAATGGTCACTGAAGTTGAAGCATGAACTTGTGAGCAACAGTGACGTCACTGACCGCTAACCTTCTTTTCCCATAGTAGCCAATTCATCAGTGACCACTCAACCCATAAGGGAAGACTGTACACGGTGTTGAAGTTTCAGTTTCACAGTGATGCACATTTCAGTAAAATTGGCAAAGAAGTGTATTGGACTACTGTTCATAGACAATTCATAGAACCAAAGTAATCTTTTAATACCCATTTACTTCTAAATATTTGAAGGAAGACTCTCAAGTCAAAATAATGATTGATCTTATTAATTAAAAGAGTAGTCTATCCTTCTAATAGAAAGATAAAGGGTATAATTTTTGGCAACAAAATCATAGGAAATGATTACTTACATTTAACAGAAATTCCAGTAATTATGTACAAGATACTCAGGCAAATGCTATAGCAAATTTAAAAGTGGTTTTGGTAATAACATGCTGAATTGTCTTAATTCTGTCAATGGTAATCTAGGCTCATTCCCTGAGATTCACATGATGGAAGGAGAGAATCACTTCCTGCCAATGACATTCACATGAATGATGTCACACTTACATGACACCCACTATCATATACTTATCTACAATAACAATAAATAATAAAATAACCAATGCTAATATGATCTCCACACTTCTCTATATTCATGAAATATAGTGACATGATTAATTATGCATGCTATAATGTATTAGTGTGTAATAAGCAATTAAGGTGCAAATATTTCATTTTTAAGAGTACAGATGTAGTACCTATATGTTTTTTGCCACAGTAGAATATATGTCATGTCTTGATTTGCCTATTCAAATTTTTAATTATGACCATATAATCACAACCTTGAAAGTTGTGATGGATATATCAGGGGAGTGAAAACCAAGAGCTTTCCATGAGAATACCTATGGTAATTTGAGGAATTCAGGTCAGATATCAATCTCGAAGCCAAATTAGTTCCACAGAGTAGTGGTCAGAAGTGTGTGTGCAGGTTTCTCTCCCACCTGCCCCTTCCCAAATAACCTCTCAGAGGCTTAATAATACTTAGAAGTGCTTGGCAGATGGCTCAGGCTTATTACTAGCTAGCTCTTACATTTAAATTAACCTATATTTTTTATCTATGCCTTGTCATGTGGTTCATGGCTTATGACATCATTTTTTACATTTCTTGCTTCCTTGGAGGCTGACTAATGTCTCCTAGACTCCACCCTTCTCCTCTATCTCTGCTTAGATTTTCCACCTGATTCTATCCTGCCTTGCCATAGGCCAAAGCACCTTTATTTGTCAACCAACAAGAACAACATATCCAGAGCTTACAGAAAGACATTCCACAGCACACTAGAGAATGGAACCAAATGAAAACAGAGCTTGGGGCATAGAGAGAGGGATCTGAATGACCTGAGGCAAGAGAGCATGTCCATACTGGGTGGACACAGCAGAGCAAGTCCACACAGTGGTGGTAGGAAGGAAGGGATAAGAAGAGTAGAAGACTGCCAGATGTGGAGTCTGTGAGACAGCCAATGTTCTTGGAACTAGTAGCCAACTTCACTATCCCCCAACAGTTGCTTCTCTGCATTTTTCAGGGTAATTTCCTTTCACATAGTACGAGGTTCTGTCCTTTGTCTCCTTTGGGACGTTGCTTCCTAATAGTCTATGCCTCTTGATTGTGACTTACTCAAGTTTGTCTAGAAAACTCTTCTATCCACCTCACTGCTGACTCTAAAAAGTATCGAGCTGATTTTCTTTTCATTCCCTGAAAGTATCTACATTTATTGAACCAAGAATGTGTATTGGTCTTAGGAAATCCTGGTTTGCATAAGCTCTAACAGGAAGTCATGTGTGCATTAATTATGTTTTGCCATTGACTGATAGTTTCTTGGAAATAAAGAGCCAGTATTTTTAGTTCTTAATCTTAAAATAACTCATTTTCAAATGCTACAAACCCTTAATGAATATCCACATTTGTATACATTATTTAAGCTATAATTTCCTATACTAAACAGTCATTAGATTAACATGCATCTTTAGAGCTCTTTCCAGCTGTACCAAATTAGCTTTTCTGAGTTCTTTTGGTTTATGATTTGAGGGAATGCAGAAACTACTGCTTTTTAACTTATATTCCAAGGGTTACAAACAGCAATTTGACTTTAAAATGCCATTTAGAATGTTTCCTCCTGCTAGTATGCATGCTCGAGGAAAATGTAGATTTTTTTCTCCCAAGAAATATTGAATATCAAAATATAGCTTAATCTCATTTTCAGAGGAGAAAACAGATACAGGCATTTTTAAAGGTTCTTAAAATAAATCTTTATTATGAGAAGCTCTTAGTCCTTTTATTCCCTATTAATCAAGTGAGTGTGACAGACGTTTTAGTTTGGATACTAATTACCACTAAGAAAAAAATCTGAGAGTGGAAATGAAGGCGATGTAAAATGAAAAACAATATTTTAAACATTTTCCAGGATTTTAACGAATAGTTAATGGTGCCTAATTTGGGGGGTATTTGCCAAAGCAGCCTTGGTTTGATTTTTTTGCCATCTTCTTTTTCTGAGTGCTCTAATAACTGGATGCAGAACAAGACTGAAGCAGTCTCTTTATCAGTTGCAATAAACATGCTGTCTGCTTCCTGTTTCCCCTTCCAACCTCTAGAGTTGGGCTGTCCGTCCATCTCCTTTTTCTCAGTGGCTAGGGATTCCTTCCACATACTTCTTTCTGTTCATGATGAACATTTCTTCTCTGACAAGTTCTTATTTCCCGTCTCTTGAAATGGAAACCCCTGCTGCTGCCATGTCTTTTTCTTTAGATTTCCTTCAGATCTCTTTCAGCTAGCTTCCCATATCCTGGTGTGCAAAGAACCCACGGGTGCCATAAATCTCATTTCCTAGTTTAGTTTCTTGTTATTCAAAATACTCAGAATGTTGATTGAATGATAAAAATGGCAGGTACAGTGTGTTTATAAACTGCTGTTCACCTGGTGATTTAAATGTAATTTATGTGCATGGATTCATTAGTAGTCTAGATTTCATGCAATATGGAGAATCAGCTGGTAAAGAAAAGCTGGTAAAAATCAGCTGGTATTTTCTTCAGTGAGTAAAGAAAAGAATGTAGAAAGACAGGCTTTAGAAGGAATGTCACCACCAGTAGCTTCACAACAGAAATGGACACCTCGAGTTGATAGTGAAGACTGATCCATTGCATCATTCTGCTCTTCTGGCTTGGGGCAGAGTTGGTTCCCGAGAGTCTTGAAGTGGGGATGTCTTTCAGTTCAGGCTTTTCAGGCTGTCCACGTGGTAGGGCTCAGGTAGCCAGTTCTTCAGTTCTCCGTAAACTTCATCCGTTCTAAACCGAGGCCTTTAGATAGTTTGCTGTTTAAAAAAATAAAAATGGTTTTATTATTTATTTGTGTGTATGTGTGTGTATGTATGATATGGGGGTGGTGTGTGGCGTGTCTGTGATGTGTGTGTGAGTGTCTGTGTGAGTGTGTGTGTGTATGTGTGAGTGTGTGTGTGTGTATGTGGTGGGTGGTGGTATGTGGCACGTGTGTGATGTGTGTGGGAATGTGTGTGAGTGTATGTGTGTGTGTGAGAGTGTGTGTATGTATATCTGTGAGTGTGTGTGTGTTGAGTGTGTGTGTGTTGAGTGTGTATGTGTGAGAGCGTATGTGTGAGTGTATGTGGTGTATGTGTGTGTGAGTATGTAGATGTCAGAGTACTACTTTCAGGAGTCAGTTCTGTCTCTACCATGTGACTCCCAGGGATGAAACTAAGGTCATCAGGCTTGGCAGCAGGTACCTTTACCTGCTGAACCTTCTCACTTGCCCTTTTTAAATAAAGTTTATCACAGTACCTTTGTGCATATGCTTGGGTATACTTAGCAGGCTTAGCAGTTCCAGCAGTGACTGTGAACCTCAAAGCCTAAATATTTGTCATCTGAATCTCCACAGAAAACACTGATCTTGATCTATAAAGTTATCGTGGGCTTGCTTGCTCATTAGGACTCACTGTACAAGGCCTCTTGAGACTAAACTTGGGCCTGGGGTGTGGCCATACCTGCCACGTTGCGTTGGTGTGCAGGAATCATAAGGCTGATGCAAGGAACGTAGTAATAGACTCCATCTCAGGGTCCATGGCGCTAAACCAAGCCATGGTCATTTTGGCTTTTCATCATGATGGGCTCCTGTCATCCTGCTTACAGAGCTTAGCCCTACACTTGCACTCTTCTGCTATTAGAGTGAGGAGAGATGGGCAGGTGAGAGATGAACCAACCCTAGCCAGGAAGAGGGACAAAACAGAGCAGAACCTAGGACTCCTGGCCGTATTCCTGATCAGTATTTAGTTCTACTACAGCATCTATTGTGTATAGTTACCTGATAAAAGCAACTTGGTTGTTGAATGTCATTCTTCGAGATGTTAACAGCATTCTTCTACACATCAAAGAAAGATACGGTTAAACTCATTTAAGAGCTGGTTTCACAACAGTGTGAAGCTATATATCGCTGTTATCTGCTATTTGTACTTATTTCTCACATGAATTTTACAGGTCAGTCTCTTTGTTTATATGGTTTAGGCTAGTTTTCAGCTCCAGTTCATCAACATACTTATTTATATTCTTTTTTAAATTAATGAATGTTTATTAAAGAGCTAAGATGAGGCTGGGACTGTAGCTTGACTAGTATGCTACAGATCTGGCCTTTTGTCCCCAGCATAGCAAAAAATAAAATTAAATAAAAAATTAATTATGAAATACCATTAGAAATGAAAAACATCATATTGCAAAATAGAGGGACTGGAGAGAGAGTTCAGCAGTTAAGAGCACTTGATGCTCTTTCAGGGTCTTTGTTTGCTTTCCAGCACTCACATGGTGACTTACAGCTGGTTGTAACTCCAGTTCCAGGGGATCCACAGCCCTCTGGGGCCTTCATGGGACCCCTACTTAGTCATGGTGCATATATATACACACACAGATGTGTATGTACATGTAAAATAAAAATGAACTAATCTTAAAAACATGCAAAATTGAGAAGCAGGTAGACTTTTCTGTGAATCTGATGGTCAAAGAGCTTTGTCAGAAGACAATGCAGTAATACCTAACAAAGTAGGTTAAGGACCACTGTGCCCAATGGCAACCTTAATTGTTAAATGAGTATCTTTCTCCTTAGGACATAGAGTCAGAAGAACAAAGCAGGAGATAATTTCCTCAAGCCACCAATGGTTGTGTGAAACCCCAATGACTGTTTCAGCTTTAGATTCAGGATTCAGGGCCACAGGCTTTCTAGGTTCCTTAGGCTTCAGTGTCTTTCTGCTGCCAACTGTGCAGAAGTGCTGTGTCTTCCTAGATTCTGATGGATGATGAAATTTACTAACATGGCACAATCTACCCCACCCCCTCATTATTTTTCTTGTGATCCTACTAGTTTTTAAATTGTTAAACAATGTTTATTGAGTTTGACCTCTTCCTGAGATCAATGAATTTTCCTTGGCCTCTTTTTAATTGATCTTTACACATTATATTTGTGACTGTGTTGAGGAGCACAGGGCTTTTCTCCCGTGGGTGTGTATTTTCCATATTCTAATCAGAGAATAAAGAGTGCTAGAGAACCTAAAACATCCGCTTGCACTTTTCCTAACACTCCTTCCATTAAGCTGGTGATAAAAGGCCCACTTGAGGAGTGTGTTCATTGCCTAAAGTGAATGTTTTAAATTTAATGATACAATCAAAATCATTTTTCCCTGGTAACCGCTATTGTGCTCGTTTGAATGGATTCCAGAGCAGTTGTTTTTTCTTTTGCGCTATGCTTCCTGTGTATATACAAGTGAGATGGTTTGGTTCATGTGTAACAAGTAGTCAGCTAATACCATAATTTATTTTGCCCATTATTTATCTCTGTCAGGACGAATGCCTGCCTGGTTCCCAGCCTTGTTTCATAGCCATTATTTTGATAGTGTTAGTTCTGCATTTTAAGAATTCCACATGGGGTTGCTAAAAATGCTAAGAAGTACTTCAGACATGAAGATTAAATCTCAAGGAATTTTGCTCTTTCAACTAGCATGCTAAATTGCTCTTCACAACACTGTATTAATGAATGTCAGGTCAAGCTACTGCGATGGCTTTGTGCTCACTTAGAAATACCCCAGTGAGTTATCTGGGCTGTGCCAACCCCAAACTGATTTGAACAGTAGGCTTTGAATGGACTCAAACTACTTTCTATTCTGAGAATAGCTACTTAGCTACAAATCCAGCAGTAGATTTTAAAATTAGAT
The DNA here is from genome assembly GCA_004026605.1 of Ondatra zibethicus. Lineage (NCBI taxonomy): Eukaryota > Metazoa > Chordata > Mammalia > Rodentia > Cricetidae > Ondatra > Ondatra zibethicus. Next base: position 94,390 of record PVIU01000870.1, read on the forward strand.
TTCAGAATCATGTTGAAAAGATAACTCTTTTTTTTAATGTTCAAATTTTGTCCCCTCCCCCCTTTTTTTTTCTAAATAATGGCACAGATATCAAAGGATGAATTTATCTTTTCTGTTGACTCAGGTCTAGAACTAAATTGTTTTCACCTCACTTTTTATCTTAACTCAAGTTTAGTGCTAAATGGTGAGCCTCTCAGTGAATAGCAACCAAGCTCTCTTTGTCAGTCTTATAGGGCAGCAAGGGACCTAAAGCAAGGGCAAAGGGGAGACAGGAGGGTAAACACCCACCACCTCACCTCCTACCTCGCACCTAGTACTCCTTTATTTTGACCCTTAAATGTCTTGCTGTGTACTACACAAATACTTCTTCCAAATGCAGCAGGGGCTCTGGGACGGGCCCACTCATGTTTGAGAACTGTCTGTGAGAAACTGACAGCCAGCTTGTAGTTTAGTTTCGATAACTGAAACAGTCTCGCTTTGAGGAAGTTGGAAGACAACACGAGTTCTACCATGAATTGAAACTTTCTAGTTATAAAATGCAAGTTATTTTTAATATCATAGCCATCTAAGAATTGTTTAGCTATGTGGAACACAATGAAGATGTAATTTTTAAAGTTACCCAAGGATCACAAGAAGTTGAATATTCAAATCCCAAACACTTTTAAATCCAAACTTTTCTGGGTGCCAACACGATAGCTTTAAGTAGAAAATTTTGTCATAAAACTTCATTTCTTTATGAAATAATTTTAAAATATGATATGAAATTGTCTTGGGATATCTATCAATTTATCTGTCTGTCTATGTATATCTATATCTATGTATATATATGTACATGCGTATATCTACATCTATTTCATTGGAATTTGGGTTTGGATTTTGCTATAGACCCATGCATTTTATTATATGTATTCAAATAGAAATTCGAGAGATCTGATTTCTAAAATATCCTGGTGCCATATACTTTGGATAAAGACCACTTAGTCTGTAACAAACACAGCTTATAAAGATGTAAAACGTATATAATATTTAAATAAAGATTAAGTAACATGTAAAAACTGCAGTTTTTTGCATGTGTATTTCTGTGTGGTGTGCATGAATGAACATGTGTTCCCGTGTGTGGATATACGCATGCGTGTGGGCATATGTGTGGAGGCCAGAAGATGATGTCAGCTGCCATCCTCCTTTGCACTGCACCTTAAATATTGAGGTGGGATCTCTTACTTGAACCCGGAGCTCACCAGTTCAGCTAGTTTGGCTATCAGCTTGGCCTGGGAATGTCTTTTTTAAATTTATTTATTATGTATATAGTGTTCTGGGCACCAGATCACATTATAGATGGGTGTGGGCCATCATGTGGTTGCTGGGAATTGAACTCAGGACCTCCAGAACAGCAGTCAGTTCTCTTAACCTATGAGCCACCTCTCCAGCCCAGCCTGGGAATGTCTTATCTCCATATCATGAGTCCTGCAATTACAAGCAGGCCACCAAGACCACCCGGCGTTTATATGGCTTATAACTGAACGGTGGTCCTTCTGCTTTGCAGCAGGTACTTTCCCTCATTGAACCATCTCCCCAGGTCAGCTGGAAGGTTTGGAGAGAGAGTTATTTTGATTTTAGCTCATTACTATGCAGTAATACTATACAGACTACAATAGATAATGTTTCCTTTTCATCTGTTTTATCCTAGCCATTTTATCTATTTATATATATTCTAGCCAGAATTTGCTGCTCCAGAGTTAGCCTGTAGGCTCATGCTAGGAATGAATTTCAACTGGATATTGAGTATTGAGAACCCATCCCAGCATGTAAAAATGACATTAGCAACATGTATGACTGTGAACACAGAGCACAGTGTTCTTCATTCTTCAGATAGTCATACTTGTCTTCACAGTCGTGAATTCATTCAAAAAGTCATGGGAAGACACATTTTTATCAATACACTCTTCAAGAAGAAGCAAGAGATAAAAAAAACCTAAATTACATGAAAAGGGATTTAGAATCCAGAATCAAAGCTGATGGCATCCATTAGGTTTTGCTATAATTACTTAAGGATATTTGTCCTACACACTGAGGAGATGTTATAATCAACCTGATTTTTATAATTACCATGACTCCCTACCCTACAATTAACATTCCCAGAAGCTGGACTGTGATGTTACAGAGTACGTCTCCCATTGTTTCCTAAAGGTTGCCTCCAAACGACTGAAGCAGTTAGTTGTAGGATCTCACTTGAGAGTGTGGTGTGTGCTGCCGTTTCTGTAAGCAATGCTGCAGGATGGTGTCAGAACATATTCAAGGTCTGAACCAAGCCTGGATTTCTCCACTGGGCATTAGATGGCAGTGTTTGTCAAGGCATTCGAAGCTGACTTACATTTCAGCGATTTCTAAAGGCCCTCATAATTCTCCTTCCAGTATTTCAAGAAGCCGTTACTTATCCAGCATTTTCTGTTTCTGCCAAGAGAATGTGCAGCTCATCTGTGACCTACTTTATATACTCATTTAAGAGAAACTGTTTTAAGACAAATGACTATTGTCAGATATTGATAGCATTATATCTCTAATATTTCCATTGGACAGTTTAGCTTTTCTCTGCTCATGGATAATGTATATATGTCAAAAGTTATTATTTCAAAGTTAGAGGATGGCCAATATTAAGTAGCATTTACCATGGCAATTTAAATACAGGTTTACAGTCCACTGGAATTGGAGCAGTGCAGTGACAATCTGCTCAGTAACGTGGTAGCCATGCCCAGGGAAACTGATCCCATGTTTCTTCATCTACAAAGTTGCCATGATATTAATTTCAGTCTTATGATGCTGCTAGCAAACATTAAGTGAGGTATTATTGAGTGTGAAGTGCTCAGAACAATGGCTGACCTAGTACAAGTATTTCCAATAGAAAGTGGAAAGGGTAACCATTCCTTAGGGTGCTTCTACTTTCCAGGACACAAACGTCAGCAGTCAGAGTCAGAGACTGTGAGGTCTCTGGGCAGCCATCACCAGGTGGGTTGATCTCGGGCAGACCTAAATCCTTGCATTGTGACTTACTTGCAGTTGCACAATGGGGAATTCTTTTCATCAAGGGATCAACTCGGAGGTGACTTTTGCAATCAGAAATGCTATGTAATCAGATTCCTTCCATTCCTGCAGCTGAACAGAGCTCAGGACACAGATTTGGCAACTCTAAGAGGTGCCAAACTCAGAGACCTCAAAGAGTGGCAGAAAACTGAAGGATGTACTTGTTAAAGGGGAGCAGGCATTTTCTGGGGCATGAGTAATTCTTGGCTAGGACTGTGGAGAAAATTCGGAAAATAATTTACCACTATACACAAAGACTGGGGTATTGGAAGGCAAACATTTAAGATATTGTGGATAACGCTTGAGGATGTTCGGCTCCGATGCTGTAAGGAAGGCATCTAACTCCTTGAATAATAGAAGAGGAACATGATAAAGGACCCAGAAGACTCTGAGAGCAGCTTCCTGAGAGTAGAAGGGAAGACCCATGCTTTAGATCCTTAGCATGGAGCATGACTAATGGTTCTCACCAATCCTTTGTGGGGGAAAAGTATTTCTCTAATATGCAAAATAAAAATAATTGCCTGAAGTTCAAAGCTACCTGCACATCATGTACTTTGTTAGCTTCATTTCATTTTTAGCTTGCTGGGTTTTTTTTTTCTCTATTGTGTTCCTGCAGTGATTTCAATAAGAATGCCCCCCTAGGTTCATATATTTAAATACTTAGAGGGTGACACTATTTGAAAAGATTAGGCATGGCCTTGTGGGAGGAAGTGTGTCCCTGAGGTTGGGCTTCGAGGTTTCAAGAGCCTAAACCAGGCTCTGTCTCGTCCTGCTGCCTGTAGTAGAAATCTCAGCAGCTTCTCCACCACCGTATTTGCCTGCATGCTGCCCCATGTTACCTGCTGTGATGACAATGGACTAAACCCCTGAAACTGTAAGGCAGGCCCAACTAAGCATTTTTCTTTATAAGTGTTTCTGTGGTCATGATGTCCTTCTGACTAAGACAATTCCTCAGCATAAAATTGAAAGTAACTTTCAATTATAATTTTTTTCTCAGATTTAATTGATCAATTAACTAACTTGCACATCAAATAATTAAGATGGGAAGAGTAAGTTTATAGGCTAATGGCCTAGAAAAACCTGAACACCACTTGTTAAGCCATTGTAATCATTTCCTCTGATGTTTCTCTTATTTGTATAATATTCTAAATTCAGGAATTCTTCTTAGCAATATTACAGATAGTTTTCAATTGTAAGAGAAACAAGACTTGAAAGATTTCACCTGGTGATGTCAGTAAAGATAATGGGTCCAAGACAGACAAACAAAATAAGTATTTTTATCCCACAGGACTTTCTTAATTGGACTTAAGGAATTAAGTCTAATGTCACATGTATGTGTACATACATATGTCAAGTGATAGTTGCATACACACATCTAGACCTTGTCTTCTTTGTGCTATGTTGTCTAGTAAATATTAAGTATAACGTGATTATTGTCATTCAAAAGCTGAGATTTCAGGGGCTCTAGACATGACTTAATGCTGTGTGTCTCTTAATTTCCCTAGAGATAACATGCACTTTGATATTTAAATGTGACCTTCACTGCTTTCATTACGTCTATCCACCCGCATCATCTAATAGAACAACATGATAGTCTAATAATGTTAATGCCTGCTAATGGGAGTCAAAGCTTTCATTCAAACATATCCAACTTCACCTTTATAATAAAGAGTTACATACCTCACTTTAAATGATACAAATGAGAGCGTCATTTCCAGTCTCCCTGGCTGTTTCTTTCTTCCTGTATTCCGTAAAATTTTTCATTAGCCCTCAATGAAGTTGTCAACGACTCCTTTTTTCCCTGGGCCTGTGGCCTGTGTCTGACACTAAAGACCAAAAAAAGTAACTTATCTGCCACAGTGTTTGGACATGTAGTCTGAGCTACTGCGTACAAGGTCCATTAGTGTTTACAGCTCTGTCACTTTGCTTCGTAGGCCACAAAACGTTTTAGTTCAGGCTGCATTATTTCTTCCCAGGAAGCAGTGTTTGACAGTGTGGCTATCCCTTCAATGAAGGAAACTCTAAAGGGGTTTCCGGTGTCTTTAGTGTGAAAGCCAGGTAATGCATTAGCTTGACACCACAGGAGAACCAGCTGCACGACGATTTGTTTGTGTGCAGAGGGAATGTGCTTTCTGAACCTCAAAGTCAAAGTGCTCTCACAATCTCTACTGAGTTGTCTGAAAGCTTTGTCTATTTTCCCTGATAAAATTCTCTTCTAAAGGAAATTGTGGATGCCATTGCCATTTCAGACCTGCCTGCAAGTGTCGTGAATAGATGCACCCTTTGCAAAATGGAATATGGAAAAGACAAACCTTGAGCGAAAGATATCACCTATAAATCTGTATTGATGCAGAGAGATAGAGGGACTAAGTTCAAGGATGTCTGCATGGCATGGTGACTGTTGTATTCTTGAATAATGTTAACAGAATGAAAATTGTCTTCTTAGCACAAAACACCAGCTATGTTAGTAATATATTAATAATGTTAGTCGGCTGGAACTAACATATATATGACAAAGGATTCCTGGACCTCAGACCAAGGACTTCTGGCATACCAGACAGAGTGTCCTGTTTCAATTCCTACTGCTGGTGCCCAGGTCTGCTTGGATGGTGAGTGATTCAAATAGATTCATTACACTTGGTGGCTTAGTAGTCTACTCTTGCTGGTGAGCAATTCTGATAGATGCATTGCACTTGGTGGCTTAGTAGTACAGCTCAAAGTCCTCAGTTGTCAAAATTCCATTTTATTTAAATAATATACATTCAAAACACACTGAAATTTGTTCCAGATTAATCATTCTTTTAGGAAATAAAAGGAAATTACACACACATACATGTTGTAAGAGGCCGCTAGTTAGTTCCTGGCTGCTCAGACCCAAAATAATCACACAGAAACTGTATTAATTAAATCACTGCTTGGCCTATTAGCTCTAGCTTCTTATTGGCTAACTCTTACATATTAATTTAACCAATTTCTATTAATCTATGTATCGTCATATACTGTTCCAGCAGTAATGTTCCAGCGTCTGTCTCTGGTGGGACTACATGACTTCTCCTACTCTGCCTTCTTTCTTCCAGCATTCAGTTTAGTTTTCCCTGCCTAGTTTTACTCTACCCTATCAGGCCAAGCCAGTTTCTTTATTAATCAATGGTATTCACAGCATACAGAGGCGAATCCCACAACACACTCACAACAACAACAACAACAACAACAACAACAACAACCAAACTAACTTCTGGCCTCTACTCTGAAAGAAGACAGCATTTCTGTCTTTTAAGGTTACTGACCTGAAACTTTGATCAAAAGTGAGGGTGACTTTGCCTTTAAAATGTGTAGTACTGGCAGAGACAGAGAGAATTATATACTAAAATGTACATTTCAAAGATTAAATAACATAGTATTGATAAAACATTCAATCCAAAGTGGAGACACAGTAAGAACTCAATAAGTAAATTCATAGTTTATTCCTTCCTTGCCACTCTGAGGCATGGAGATACATCATTGCTCTGTAGCCAGGGGTTTTATTGAAGGTATGTACCTCTGTGAAAACATTTTCAATTTAGTACTATGTTTGTTGGTGAATTCAAGCAAAGTCAAATCATGCTTGTTCCTGACTTAGATTCATATGGATTGCTGATACCTACCTCTAGTGATATTTCATTTGTGTTTTAATAAATAAAGCTTGCCTGAAGAACAGAGAGTAATACAGCCCTACTGGTCAGCCTTACAGCCCAGGCAGTGGTGACACACACCTTTAATCCCAGTAACCACATTAGTTTGCCATAGAAACCAGGCACTGAATGCCTTTAATCCCAGTGGTGCACACCTTTAATCCTTGCCCTAGAGAGGAATATAAGATGGGAGACAATAGCTCACAGACACAGTCTCATTCTGATGTTTCCTGGAGGCAGGATCACCATTTTAGACTGAGGTAGAGGTAAGAACCAGTGGCTGGCTGTTTTGCCTTTCGGACCTTCAGGTTGAACTCCAATTTCGGTCTCTGGGTTTTTATTATTCGTGCTACACCTACCAAAGTCCAGACCTTGGAAAATCCTGAATTAATCGTCACCAAGTAGGCCATGCTCTTTTCTTCTTCCCGAGGCTAATCTAGTGCCCAGCGTTTGTGACGGACAGACTATTAGTCAGTCTCATCCCTGTCTGCGCCCTTTGGCATCCTTCCTTCACCCTGCTTCATACAGCATAGAACTGACCCTTTTCACCCACACTTCATTAGCTTCTTTGCCAAACAAATGCCAATTAGATTTGGCCAATGACAGAGAGACCAGGAAATAAAAGTGGAGCTGGAGAGCAAATGCTAGGAAACTTGTCTCTAAGACTCTGATTTGGATGGATTTCTGAACAAAGCTATATCTAGCTCTTCAAGAGCCCTGGTGCCCTAGGCAGAACTTCTGACTATGGCCCACTTTCTAATGCCCAGTTCTACTCCTGGGATGCCCTAAGCCCATTTCTTTGTTTTTCCAGGTCTTTCCCTGCAATGGTCTGTGTTATCTCTCAGTTCTGCACTTGGACTTTTTGCCCTGTGAAACAGTGTGACATGGATTCTATTTCTTGAGTATTAACTGCTTTTCTTGCCACTGAGACAGCCTTAGGCCAGAATTTTTTAAAACATTGATTGTTTGGGGGATTATTTGGTTGAATAAAACTGACTGTGATTTGGTAAAATGGTGTGTTGTTATATGAATTATCCATTCCCCAAGCAAAAGTTGGAATGATCAGCTTCATCTATGTTGTCTAATTTAACATCTGATTTTTCTTGAAGGAGGGTGGATTTGATCTCCTCCCCTGGGGAAGAGTTTGAGAAGGAACATAAAATAAGAGAGTCCTTGAACCTCAGAATTTTTTACAGTCTATCAGAGCTATATTAAGAAACCAATCTAATACAAGATGGATTTTACAAGACCTCTAGGAGACAACTCAAAAGGTTCAACCTGTTGAAAAAAAATATCATTATCAGAGTATTTAGCTGCATTTTTAGGCTTGCAGGAACCTTATCTTAATAATAAATTCCCCTAGATGTATGCTGCATCTTTTAGAAATATCCACCAACTACACCCATGGATATATTAGCAAAATATTAGTGACTACCTGTTCCTAAGATGAAACACCGATACAGAATTTGAGACAAAGTCCTAACTGTGTATTGACTGTGAAGCACAGTCTGTACCTACTCTTTATGAATGTTTTTCCTGCTGGCAAACTTCTTGTTGTATTGTAGTTTTCATGCTGGTAAAATGTCTAAAACATGCAACAAAATAGCACACAAGCCATAGGCAGAAGTATCCTAGCAATAGCTACAGGTTGTTTGTTTAGCTATTACATTTGTGTGTAGATTGGTGACCTTTACTATTTGGTGGTGTTTTAAATATATGCTTCAGCATCTATAAACACTTCAACCTCACTAGATGTAGCTATCCTTTCTTATTTCACATTATTTATGAAGGGATACTATCATTTAACAGATATTTAAAATTCTGTGTGAATGACATTAAGTCTAGCTTGTGGTTTATCAACTGTATGCATAAATGAGCCATGAGAGCTTGCATCAGGCTGGACTTACAGATGTATCGGTTTATTTTGTATTGCTGAGACAGAGTGCCTGAAAAGACCGGTTAAGATGAAGGAAGGTTCATTTTTTGTTCCTGTTGCCTCAGGTCTCAGGCCATGAGGATGGGGAAGGCATAGTAAATAATTTCAGTTTGTGTTTGGAAGGACCAGGATGCAGAGAAAGAAACATGCTGTGGGACTCTACCTTTCTCCTTGCTCCTCTTTCATTCCATCTGTGCCCCCAGCCAGTGTATGGTGCCTACACATTCTGGATGAGCCATTATCCCTCAGTTAATCCTCTGGGGGTGCCCTTGAAGCCACACCTACACCTATGTGGTCATCTCCTGGATGATTCCAAATCCTGTCATGTTAACAACATAGATGACCAGTCATGAGAGGTCAACTACTTTTGGTCATGATCAAACAAAACCCACATTTCATGGACTAACCTTCATTCCTCTGTTCAGATTATAACATCCTTAGAGGTGGAATCTTCCTATAAACATGTTTTGTTGTTGTTTTTTGCTGCTGCTTAAATTTATTTTGTTAGTATGTGTATATGTATATATGTGTTTATGTGGATGTGTGCGCATATGTGCATATGCCATGGCCTGCATAGGGAAGTCAGAGGACAACTTGTGGGTATTAATTCTCTCACTCCACCATATGGGTCTCAGGGATCAAACTCAGATGGTCAGGCTTGGTAACAAGCACTTAGCTGCTGCTTCACCTTACTGACATTCGATCTGAGGTCAAATGAAGCATAGCAGTAGAACCCTGGGTCTCTTCCTGATATATGAGGATACAGCCAGGATGAGGCAATTTGTACACCAGGAAAATGGCCTGCCCTGGACGCTGGATTTGTATTTAATTGTAGTGGCAACAGGAATTGGCTAGCATGCAGGATGGTAGAGCATGCTAATACTGCTCCATATGCTCAGAGTTTGATGGTGAGTGAGGCGTCTGGATGTCAGGAAATAGTCCTGAAACAGAATGGTAACTGCACAAGGCAGAACTTTGAGGAAGCAAACACTTGTTTGTATATCAATGACATTTGTTTTCATTTCAGAAAATGACTGCCTTAACTCCAAATGATTTTCTGTCTTGCCAGTTACAATATGACATTTTTGGCAAAATAATTTAGTTATTAAAACGCAAAGTACTATGCCGAAATGCAATGATTTTGCATTAATTCTGGATTAAAAGAATCACATATTTTTAAACAGATTGAATGCTAAATGGAGAACAACTTGTGAACAAATCTGTTACTTAAGTTTTTTTCTCTTAATAGAATTCATTTTAGCCTCACAGAGCCAAGTAGTATTAGTAATGGCTGCCATCCAGAGCCTAGACACACCATCTCTCAGTTGAAATGGAGGCTAAAATTCTGCTCTCGATAACCAAATCCGTGTACACACCTTTAGTTTGCTAAACTTTTGAAGAATGTTGAGCAGAGAGATGATCCATCTTGGGTGAAGTAATATCACAAACTTGACCAAAAATTTTAAGTCTTTGTTGTGAGTAGGTAAGTATTTAATCCCATTAGAATAAAACAATCTGCTGTATCAATGTTGGGCATTTTGTTTTCTTTTTTTTTCTTTTGTTTTTGAGATTATAATATAGTTACATCATTTTCCTCTTTCCTTTCCTTCTTACAAACCTTCTCCTATAGCCGTTCTTGCTGTCTTTCATATTCATAACCCCTTTCATATTCATAACTGTTGTTATGTACTGTGGTGGTTTGAATGAGAATGTCCCCCAGAGACCCATATATGTGGCCACTGACTTAGAAGGATTAGGAGGTGTTGCCTTGTTGGAATAAGTAGGGTATATTGGAGGAGATGTGTCACTGGTGGGGGTGAGCTTTGAGGTTTCAAAAGCCCAAGCCAGGTCCAGTGCCTCTTGCTCTGCAGGCCTGTGGTTCAGGATGCAAAGCTCTCCTCAGCTATTATTCAAGCACCATGCCTGTCACAACACTCCCAACCATGATGGTCATGGACCAATCCTCTGGAACTGTAAGCAATACCCCAACTAAATGTTTTCTTGTATAAGTTGTCTGGGTCATGGTGTCTCTTCACATCAAGAGAATAGTAACTAAAACAGAAGTTGATACCAGGAAGTGGTGTATTGCTGTGATTAGTTGGAATGGTGTGCTTGGAGGAATATGGAAGAGTTTGGGACTCAGGACTAGAAAAGCTGCTGCACGTGTTAAGAGGAGCTTGATGGACCATCCTAGCAGGGTCAGGAAAGGCAGCAATGTGGGCAATGCAGGCCTGGCTCAAGAGGCTTCAGAGGGGAAAAATATTAACAAGTGGCCTAGAGACCATTGTTAAAATATCTTGCCAAAGAATATGCCTACTTTTTTACCCTTGTCCTAAGAATCTTCTGGAAGCTAACTTGTAGAGTTTTGGACTAATATCACTGGTAGAGAGATCTCAAGACTGTTTAGTCTTGACTGTGCCATATGGTTATTAGTGCTCATTCCTATGCAGAGCAACAGTGAAAGGAGCAAGCATTGCAAAGAAAATATACAAAATACACAATGAAGCACTGGGAAATGTAATGTTCGAGCCAAGTCTTGTGCTCAAGGAGGTGAAAAGTTTAAAGAAAACCAGGATGCTAAATGAAAATATGGGAGAGGTAATCTCACAGCAAGACCCCACCTAGCTAATCTTGTAACCTGTGTAAGGAAAAGGCCTGAGGGGGTCCTTAGAGCTAAACAAAAATGGAAAGTTTATGCAAATGTAATTCAAGAAGGGGTGAAGGTTCCAGGCCCAGCCGGCAGCACTTGACAGCTTCGGTTCTAGGTTTATCAAGGAATCTACAGAAAAGGGTTTATGGAACCTTTGTCCATGGTTAAGGAAAGCTGCTGAGGTTAAGCTTGTGTCATGGGGTTCCCTACATGGAGGTTTAGGGAGGCCATTCTGTGAAGTTGTGAAAGTAAAACCTAGATTATGTTGGAGACCCTACAGTGTTGGAGATGCCAGAGCCATGGGATACCTGCTAAGGAGAGCTATAAATAGAGTACGGGACCAGTCCATGAGAAAGAAGGGTGTTGCAGTCAGCAAGGTTGTAAGGGAGGATTCATCTAACCCCTTGCCATTGGACACAGGGATACAAGATTTTGAGTTTGTCCTGTTGGATTTCAGTCTTGCTTCGGTCCAGTATTTCCTCAGTATGTTCCTTTCCTCCCCCTTTAGAATGGTAATATATATCCCGTGCCATCAGATGTTGGAAGTATGTGATTTGTTTTTTTTTAATTTTTATTCTATAGGAGGGTACAGTTAAGAGATTGCTTTGAGTCTCAGAAGAAACCTCAAATTCTTAAACAGTGTTGAAACTGAACTACTACAGGCATTTTTGAAAGTAGATTGAATGCATTTTGTATTATGATATGGCTACAAGTTAATGGGGGCCAGGGAGTGGAATGGTGTGGTTTGAATTAGATTGACCATCATAGACTTGTATATTTGAGGAAATGAGATTGTTTGAGAAGGATTAGAAGAATTAGGAGGCATGGCCTTGTTGGAGGAAAATGGGCACTGGGGTTGAGCTTTAAGGTTTCAAAAGCCAATGCTAGGCCCAGCATCTCTTGCTTTGTATCTAGCCTGCAGATCAGGATGTAAAGCTCTCAGTTATTGCTCAAGTGTCAGGCCTGTCTGCCTGCCACCACACTCCCTACTATAGTGGTCTTGGACCAGTGTAAGTAAGCCCCCAATTAAATGTTTTCTTTAATAAGTGGCCTTGATCATGGTGTCTCTTCACAACAATAGACTAGTAATCAAGAACTAAGACACATGTGTACATACACAAATGCATACACACACACGTGTGTGTATATAAATATATATGAATATATTCTTAAATATAACCTGCTGACTCTGTTACTTGCATGTATGTTTTCAAGGTTTTCCATTTGTTACTAGATAACCAATTGCCATTTTCTTCTAAGAATAAATAATGTATAATATTCACATCTTTAGATACCCAAAGCCTATGCTAATTTTATTATTTCTTTCCTATATAATGGATGACAGAGTTTCCCTAAACACCCCAGCTTGTATGTTTACAGAGATTGGCCATAGTGTCTTATAGTGACTCCACATGCCAACAATTTGTAAACATATGCATACACTTAAATCCTTACTAGGAGTCTATCCCTCATCTTCAGGCTGAACCTACTAGAACGATAACTAAGTTCTCTACTTTCTGTCCCTGCGGTCCTGAAGAGCTTCTAAAGAGAGTAAGGCTGTACATTGAGGGCCCTGGCCAGAAAGATGCTCTCTATGTGTGGGCTAAGATTGGAACTGTTGTGTTTTAGATTCTACTCAGAATACCACTATGTCTCAAGACATATTCAAAATGTTATATTCAAAACTGTCCATTTATATTAGCCTGGAGCCAACATCTATTAAAAAAAACCAACAACCATACCATGACCTCCAATTATCTCAGCACATCCATTCAGAGAGCTTGGTCTCACATAATTGAAAATAAGTATTGTTCTGTCTCTGCTCTTGATCTTTCTCTATCCTCTCTTTTCCTGAGTACCCCAGCCCCTATTTCAGAAAAAATTTCCAAGATCCTCAAGCTACCAGTGTCTAATGGAGTAATAGATTGCCCATAGAGGACTCTTGATTATTTACAATGATGTCCTTTTCTGAGAGTGACTATATAGTAAACATTTTTCTCTGTGTACAGCTGTTGACCAGCCTTTGTTGTTTTTTTTTTTATTTAGAGTATTTGAACAACATAGCAACTATTTTTAGTTCTCTGAGTGTTATAGAACTGCCAAACCCCAGGGGTTCTTACTGAGTTGCAAGCTTCTAAATTGTCTGGAAGGTTTTTGTGAAAACAGAGTTAGTCCTCACCCTTGGACTTCTAATGCTGTCCCTCATGGGTGAGAGGTGGAGGCCTGTATTTTTAGCATTGTTGTGGCTTAGAGAAGTGTCCCTGGTCCTGAGCCAGTGTTGTGAGAACTGCTCAGCAGCATCTTAGAATAACCGAAGGGTTTATATATTTATCTTGTGCTCATTGAAAAAAATTCATTTATTTATATTTATTAATCTTTAAGTTAGCCTACAAAGTCTTAAGGTCTATTGTGGAATTTTCCCACACGTAGGGCATTATACTTTGTTTTTATTGGTCCCTCACATACTGCTCTCCTACATCCCTTCTGCTCTCCTGTTGCTAGTACTCTTCCCTTGTCTTAGTTACTTTTCTATTGCTCTGAAGAGACACCATGACTAGGGCAACTTAGAAAACATTTATTGGTGCTCATGGTTCCAGAGGGTTAGAATCCATCCTGGAGGGGAGCATGACAACAGGCAGGCAGGCATGGCACTAGAACAGTAGTGGAGACCTTAAATAGGATCCATTTAAAGCAGGAGGGAGAAAGGGATGGAGGATGAACAGGAGAGAGAGTTAGAAAGAGATTGAGAGAGGAAGAGAGATAGATACAGATAGACAGATAGATAGATAGAGATGGATGGATAGATAGATAGATACAACAGGAAGTGATGTAAGCTCTTGAAGTCTACCCTTAATTCTATCCTTAGTGACACACACCTCCTTCAAAAAGGCCACACCTCCTAATCCTTCCCAAACAGTTCCTCCAACTAGGAGAAGCAAGTATTCAAATATATGAGTGTATGGACATCATTCTCATTTAAGCCATCACATCTTCCCTCAAATAGTTCTCACTTCTGCTTTAATGTCACACAAATACCATTAGCTTCTTAGGATTTCTTGCTCTCCCCTGGTGTGGGACAATGGTCTGTATTCTGCCAATTATGTTTTAAATAATTGGCCAGTAGCCAGGCAGGAAGTATAGGTGGGAAAATCAGACAGGAAGTAGAGGTGGGTCAATGAGAAAAGGAGAATTCTGGGAAGAGGAAAGCCCATTACTCTGCAGTCCTGGCCCAGCCACATAGGAAGGAAGATGTGACTGCCTCGCCAAAAAGGTACCAAGCCATATGACTAAAATAGATAAGAATAATGGGTTAATATAAGTTATAAAAGTTAATAAGAAGCCTGAGCTAATGGGCCAATCAGTTTATAACTAAAGTAGACCTCTGTGTGATTTTTTTGGGACTTAATGATTGTGGGAACCAGGCAGGACAGAAACCTCAGACAATACTCCTCCCATTTCATGGTGTCCTTTCTCTCTCTCTCTCTCTCTCTCTCTCTCTCTCTCTCTCTCTCTCTCTCTCACACACACACACACACACACACACACACATACACACACACACACACACACGCACACACATACTTTTCTTTCTTGAGATTGGTTCTCATACTACAGTTCAGGCTGGCCAGGAATACGTGATGCAACCCAACATGGCCCATGTCAGGTAGTTCCCAACTGCCTAGAACTTCAGCTTCAGTGGGATCTGATGTGTCTGGCCTCCATGGACACCTAAACTCATGTATGTTCACATACCTCCACCCAGACACATGGTCATCCATCAGTCAATAAAATAAATCTTTTTCTAAAAGATGCTCTGGTGTAGGAGGTCCTTCTGTCTATGTGTTGCTTTCATTGGTTGAATAAAGAAACTGCCTTGGCCTTTTGATAGGGCAGAACTTAGGTAGGCAGAGTAGGCAGAACTGAATTCTGGGAGGAAGAAAGCAGAGTGAGAGAGAGATGCTATGGATCTCCTGCCTGGGACGGATGCTTGTTAGAATCTTGCTGGTAAGCCACAGTCAGGTGGCCATACACAAATTCTTAGAAATGGGTTAAATCAAGATGTGAGAGTTAGCCAATAAGGGGCTAGAGATAATAGGCCAGGCAGTGATTTAATTAATACAATTTCTGTGTGATTATTTCGGGTGAAGGCTAGCTGGGTGGCTGGGATGAAAAGCAGGCCCACGCTCCCTATAACAATTGGTGCCCTAGCTGGGCTGGACAGAACAAAAGGGCCCGCTCTCAATGTAACAATGCTCTGAGCCCCATATCCTGTAGATGGTATGCATAGTACATACATGTTGGTCTCTCTCTCTCACACACACACATACACACACACACACACGTACATGCACACATGCACAGACCCTCCCTGGAAAACACATGCAGAACTGGATCCTATTTCACACCTTGTTGGTTCTCCCAAAAGATGGGTCCTGCATATCTTTTTCTCAGGGCCTAATCTTTTTTGACAATTGAAAACTGCTTTTATGTTGTGTGTACGGATTTTTAACTCACATTACTCCAGAATCTCTTCATTTTGAGACAATAAGGTGCCCATGACTAAGGAAACCCCACTGCCATACACAGTCCCAAGGACAACAATGTGGCTACTATGTAGTGTCTGTATTTGAAGTAGACTTATCCACTAAGAAGACAAGGAGAGAGTAGGAGGACACAAATTCAGACTGGGGCCAAGAGTGGAAAGTTGTACAGGCAAAGCTCAGATGAGACAGGGTGGTCACTAATGGAAAAAAACCATAGCAAGCAAAACATCGTTCACAGGGAGCCAATGACCCACAGTAGCCTCAGCCCATGATATACATGCTTGCTTTGTTGTGTGTTTGACTGCATAAAAGAAGTGATTTCGTAGGTGCTCCATGATTTTGTAGGTACTCATGATTTTGTCTAGTATTTGTGGCGCCTGTGGTTTCATTTTTTGGGAGGTGTATGTATGTTTAGTGAATGGAGGTTAACTGAATCTGATTCTGAAGTTTCCTTGCCAGAAGTGTGTGATTTTTCTTTTCTAAACAAGCCTAGAGGTATGTTCTATAATGTACAAGGCAAGAGTGGGGAAGGCCAGCAACTGACTTCTAGTATTTGACCAGCCTGTGCTGTACAAAGGCTTAGAAGAGGGACATGGAACACAGCAACAAGGAGGATGAAAGAGCTCAGAGAAGAAGAGAGGAAAGAGGACTCCCAAGTTGAAGGGACATTGCTTTCTTCTTATTACTTTGTGTCAAGCATACACGTGGCTTCCCTGAACATACTGCCACCCAACCTACAGACTTGAGTTGAACAGGACAGAATCTGGCCATGGAAAGTGTAGAGCAGAACCTGAGACTGGTTGTGTGTCTGCAAATAGTTAGCCACAGCTACTTCAACCCCTAGACTGCATTCTGAAAGTTGATTGAGAATCAGTTCCTAGAATTAAGGGCCATTTCCTTGTGCCCGGACACTCAGCTTTGGCTGGGTGCTGCATGCTTGGGAAGGATTCTCCTATGGAGAATGTAGGCTTTTTACCTCAATAGCTTTGCAAAGAAGTCCAGAATCTTTGTTCTGACAAGTTAACAGGTGTCAATGATAGTTCTCACTTGGGTACCATCATCTGTGAAGATCTGTCTAGAAACTGATTCTCAGTGTCTGTTGCAGAGCAGCTGTGACATTTTCTCTTTTTGTCAGGGGTACTTCCTGTCTGAGCATCATTTTAATAGCTGCTACCTTAACTTAAAAATATGTCTGTAGTGGCCCATTTCCCATGACTATAATAAAATGGTTGATGCTGAGTGGTTTATTCTGATCAATTAATGGGTAATTGAATTCAGAGCCTTGCATACGCTATGCATGCATTCCACCACCAAGTTATAGCCTATAATTAGATCCTTAGACCCAGTTTTCTGAGATAGGACCTGACTATGTGACCCAGGCTGACCTCAGACTCGATTTTCTTTGCCCCAGATTTCTAAAAATATATCTGGGTATTTTATATAGAAACAGGGGTTATGTCTCCAGGCAGAGCTATAGCTGTGAAATAGTGTAGTAGATGATATCATAGCAGGTGCAAGCATGAATGTGGAGTATCACATAATGTTGTGGTTTGAAAGAAAATGGCCACAAAGGGAGTGGCACTATTAGGAGGTGTGGCCTTGTTGTAATAGGTATGGCCTTGTTGGAGGAAGTGTGCCACTGTGGAGGTGGGCTTTGAGGTCTCATATATGCTGAAGCCACATCCAGTGAGACAAACCACTCTCAGTTACTGCTCCAGCACCATGTCTTCCCGCATGCTGCCATGTCCCACAATGATGATGAAACCTATGAAAATGTAAGTCACCCAGTGAAGTGTTTTCCTTTATAAGAGTTGCTGTGGCCATGGCGACTCCTCCAGAGATAAAAACCTAACTAAGACAGAATCTGGTACCAGGGACTGGGGTGTTGCTATGATAGACCTGACTACTATATTGTTTAGAGTAATACGGACTTCGATTTGAGTTAGAAAAGCAGTGGAATTCTTTAACACTGCTTAATGGAACATACGAGTAAGAACATGGAAGACAGTGGTGCTGAGGGTGATTTGAACTGTGGGGGGCTGGGTCAAAAGGTTTCAGAGGAGAAGAATATTAGTGTGTGCCTAGAGATCATTTTTGTGATATTTTGGTGAAGAATGTGGCTGCTTTTTGCCCTTATCTGAAGAGCCTGCCTGAGGCTAAAATGAAGAGTTTTACATTAATTTCATTGGCAGAGGAAATCCCAAAAGAGCCTAGTATACACACTGTTATGTGGTTATTAGTGGTAACACTAAAGAAGAATTATAACAAAAAGAAGCAAGTCAGTAAGCAACTCCCCTACATGGCCTCTGCATCAGCTCCTGCCTCCAGGATTCTGCCCTGTTTGAGTTCCTATCTTGACTTCTTTCAATGATGAACATCAGTGTGGAAGTGTAAGCCAGATAAACCCTTTCCTCCCCAACTTGCTTTCTGGTCATTGTGTTTTGTTGCAGCAATAGAAATGCTAACAATGACAAGCACCAAGTTCGAAGCACATGAAACTCAGGAAAACAAACCACATCCACAGTTAGCAACCAGTAAGTGTAGGCTCATCTGCCTCATCCATCCATCTGCATTTGCCCTGGCCAGTATTTCCTTTTAAAAATTATTGCGGATTTTACGAGAGCATTTTCTATTTCAATAGGAAGGACCTCATTACTCTTAGCTTTACAGTTTTTATCTATTAAAACTCATTTATTCTCCTAAAATTGCAATGTCATATATTCTCCCCTCTCAAAAATTATAACCTTGACAGTTTGCAATAGCTACTGGTGGATGCATCTATCTGTACAGCAAAGGAACAATCACAACCAAACCAGATCACTGGGGGAGAAAACAGAATTTGCTTTATGTTAATCTAAAATGTTAAGAAATTAATTATTTATTGCTGCCTTTTGATTAATAAGACATTTTGATTTGGGATAAAACTACCAGGAGACAGAGACTTAGAGACTACAGAAAATGGATTCTCAGGTGATACATGAAGGATAGCTCTATTCCTTAAGGTTTGGTGCCTGGGAGTCTGCTAATTTCATGGTTTTGCATCCTTCTGGGAAAGCAGGAAGATGAATTGCTGCCACGGCTGCAGCAATAAGGAAAGCGACAGTGAACTGGAAAGACATAGTTTTAAGGCCCAGTATTATTTCATCCCTTGTTTCTGTCTGCAGTTTTATTTTGTCAGAAGATAGTGGTGTGATTACACTTAACTGTAAACAAACCCAGAAAACATAGGTCCTGACCTGGAAGGAGCATGCAGAACGGAATTGCTTACCCCATAGAGGAGAGGTCAGACTTGTTAATCTGCTTGTAGTCACAGTTTGAGAATGAGATGTCAGTGTGTCACTACGAGGGATGTCTGTGAGCATCCTGTGGTCTGGTTGTCTACATTCCTAGCTCCCATGATTTCTATAAATGCTGCAATGTGTAAAAGTGATTTTGTCACTTTGTCAATCCATAGCTGACTCTGATACCTTCTTCTTAGAGGAACAATTGAAGGGACAACAGTGTCACAAGTTTTCAATGACCACTAAAACTTAGCCAGGGGTTATCAGAGTGATAACTTCTGTTTCTCAAGGATCTGAAAGACAAGTAAGCATGCCCATTGGAGTTGTTGGATGGGTCGTGATAGAATCTTCTGTCTAGCACTTCTGAGCTCCTTCCCTGTCTCTTCTGATAATCAAGCACCCCAGGAAAGGAAAAGGTAGACTCAGGTGTGTCAGCTGCTTTCTGAATTCTCATCTTACTCTTATTTAGGCTAAAACATCTACTATGCTAAAGGTAGTACTTTGGTTAGAAGCAATAATCCCCCCACCCCGTTCTTTGAAATGTTTGGAGGAGTGGTTGCTTTTATCTTTGTTTGTGTGTGTGCATTTGTGTGTCTGTGTGTGCTTGATGCATATATATATATACATATATATGTATGGTATATATATGTGTGTGTGGTGTATGTGTATATGGGATATATGTGTGTTTGTGTGCATATATTCATGATGTTACATGTACACATATGTATGTATGAGTGGGGAAATCAGAGGTCAGTCTCTTGCTTTGTTCCTTAGAAAATGTTCAGCATGTGTTTTTGAGAGTTCTCTGCCATTTATCACAAATTCATATATTTATCATGGATTCATATATTTAGTTAGGTCAGAGTCCCAGGGATCCACCTGTTTTCCATTCCTCAGTATTGAGATTACAAGGACACGTCTCCACGGCCAGATTTTTTTTTTTTATGTTAGTGTTGGTGATGGAACCCAGATCCTTGAGCTTTCACATCGAGTCCTCTGCTGACTGAACTCTCATTCCAGGCAGGCACAGCATCATTTATATTTGATATACTCAGCATGGGAACAACAGGCTATATGTTATAGAGCTAAGCATGAAGGTTACAAAGGAAGACCTAGGCATCTTGTGTTCGTAGCCGAGCCAATACTAAATATAGGCTGAAGCTTCACTTTATTCATTAGAAGTATTCTTTTGCTGTTATTTTTACAATCAAAAATTCGTAGCAATTGAGGTCCATAATGCTTTCATGCATCGTTGGTGAAATTATGCCTGCTATTGTATAAAACTCTTCCTAAAACTCTGAAATTAAAGCCATTCTGTGGCAGTTTTCACATCTTTCCCTGCAAGACAGTGATTGTGTTTTCCTGTCATTTAATGAAGCCAATTGCAAGTTAGGGCAGATTTATTCTAATTAACTTGGGCAGCACAGATTCCTTTAAGAGTGACACCTTTAGTTTGACAGTAGAAAAATAATGTTTGATATTTCTATTTTCCCTCCAGCAATGAAGTGCAACAAACTGTTTGGATTTCCTTTGTTGAAAACATTTTTCTATCTTTCTCCATTGCCTTAGGTTGAGGATAAAAAAGCAAAGCAAAACAAAACAAACAAAATGGAACTAAACTGAGCAGAATTAAACACCCATGACTCCTCCCTGTTGCCATATGGATGTTTGATGCAGTTGAAAACTTCCTGATATTTCCTGCTTACTGCTACTATAAAACCTACTCTCTGCTGAGTTTGGTGATGGGATTAAAGAATATTTTCCTGAAGGATTAGACTGGAGATATCAGAGTTAAAAATGATTAGCTCTGTCCTTACCCTTGAGAGCATTTCTTACTATGCTCAAACACCATTTTCTTGAAGATTTAGCTTGGTCGAGTCGTATTTTCTGGTAAGCAGTTTATAAATATATATATATATATATATATATATATATATATATATATATATATATATATATATATATATGTAAGCACATACACTTGGAAGAGGAAGGGTTTATTTCAGGGTGTGGTTTGGAGAATACAGTTGACAGTGTCCCCAGGGTGGGGTTAGCACGGTGTGGGGAATGGCTGGTAAAGCATGGCTGATTACATTCTTGGTATCCATGGAACAGAGAATTAGCAAGGGAGCCTGACAGAACTACAGTCCTTAAACCCTGGTTTTATAGATGACGAGGATCCATGTCCCCAAAGTTTCATAACCTCCCAAAACAGATCTGCCACTTAGGCAAAACTCTTCAAACACACGAGCCTGTGGTGACTATTTCAGGTTTAGACCGTTACAAGGCCTGTTTCCAGTTGCCTTCTTTCACGGAGAGTTGCTTGACAGCTGTCCAATTTGTTCCTACGCCTGAAGGCCTTTTTTGCTAAAGGAATATTCTTAATAAATTTTATATTTAAGTTAATGTATACTTTAACTCTTTAGTGTAGTTTATTGTAGCCTTCAATTTTCTTTTTCAAATTGAGTTTCAATTACATGAAGATATCTTTGTTTCTGCTGGTTGTACAACAACACCTCCTTATGTATCCCAGACTGGTCTTGTGCTTGTGTTGATCTTCTGCCTCAGCCCACCATGTGCTGGGATGACAGGTATCTGCCACTATGCCTAGTGACACAAAGATTTCTAGAAGTTTTAACATATATATATATATATATATATATATATATATATATATATATATATATATTTGAACTTAACATTTAATATACTCTGAAAGTTAACACTTTGAGAACTGGGGTGATGATATTGGTTAATGTATTTGAGTGTGAACAGTGTGTTCTATGGTGTCAATTTCAGTTCACTTCCTACCTCTCTACCCTATTATCATTAAACCAGAGCATCACATTTTATATATTCATGCATGCATACATACATTCCATACGTTAGTAGTCAACTAGAGGGTTAATTTATTTTAGGTTCTTTGGACTCCTATACAAAAAAAAAAGCCATTGTAAATAACTCATTGAAACCTCACCTCACTCTCTTTTCCTGACTGTGGGGAAAACAGCACAAATGGTTGCAGCTAAGATTGTTTCCTTGACCCCAAGTAAGGCTGTGCTATTCGGAAGTTTACCCTCTGCGTAATGACTTCTTTGTCATTTTGGAATTGTGTGACCTTGGGGAAATTATGGAACCTCATTGACTTGTTTCCTCCTTTTCAAATGAAAACGTTTATAAAACCATTGCGAGGTCAGTGTGGGGGCTTAGTGTTGAAGCCTCTAGCAGTCACCATGGCTTACTGAGGCTGCTGTTTGCTTGTCTCGTAGTTGATGCTGTGCAGGGAAGCTCTTCCTTTAATTATGACAGGGTTTTGTCAAAGCCACTAGGTTGGGAACAGTAACTATTCTATTTCATACATTGGCTGATACACAGACTGAGTCAGGCTGGAGGTTTCCAAAAATTCAGTTTTCCTTCCTCAAGACTGGCAGAAGGATTAATAAAGTCAATCCAGCACTCAGAGTTTGTGGCCAGAAGTCATCGAGACAGTTGTTCAGAGAAGAGCCTAAAATGCGAGGTCCTATGATTCCACAGTGGACTGGAACTTAAACCCGAACAAGTTGCTCTCACAGCATAGGTTGGCTTTGGAGCCAAAGAGGATGCTGCCATGGGTGGTTTTGGTTGACTTATGGTCCAGTCTTGTACAAATGCAGACTGAATCTCAGAAAGCACAACAGCAAGCCACTCTTTGTAAACATGACTGACTCCGAGCACAGAAACTATTTGAGGATTAACTTCACTCCTATCTCTATTTCTTCTAAAACAAAGGTATATTTTAAATGATATGTCTTTCTCATATTGGATCCTTGATGATTATTGCTTCGGGGAAAACATTGTGCAGTGATTTTTCACTGTGTGGCTTGGCTTGAGAGTGCCTCCTTGGGTAGAATGTGTCTCAGACGCCACAGGAGGTTAGCTGCCTATTTCAATGTGAGGTTGGCTGTGATAGTGTCTCTTGTTTCCTCCTGTGGCTGTGATTCACATAGTCCTTGCCGAGGTGGAGGAAACCTCTATCTACTGGTTCGTTATAGCTTTATAAACTCATTAATTTCCTTCTTATAGAGTCCTTGACAGTTATCTCTCTTATTGGGGACAATCATAGAGACTTTTCTATTAGATTATCTCATCAGAAGCTACTGCCTACAAATAGTGAAGCACGCCACCCAAGATAATTAAAGACATTTAAGTGCCAAATTCATTAGCATCCTCATTATATAGATGATGCCAGCGATGCCCGGGGGGTTGGTGTCAAGTAACTTGTCTAAGGCCACACAACTTGTAGGTGGGAGAACTTGATTGAAAACTCATGAAGCTGAGTCCATCTGGCATCCAAGCTGAGGTCACTGGAGAAGGATTCAACCACCAGCCAGCTAGAGATTAGCTATAAAGTGGCTGGAAAGAGAAAACGCAGGACTCTAGTCACAGAAACATATTATGTCTTAATGCTACGCGGAACTCAATAGTACAGCCAGGGATTGGAGAGGTGAATCAGAAGTCAGGGCATGGACATACTTGCAAAAGATTTAAATTTGGTTCTCAACACACGTACTGGGTGACTCAATCACCTGTAACTCCAGCACCAAGGGATCCAATACCTTCATCTGTACGCTGAGGGAACGTGCACTTGTATCTATACATATCCACCATATATGTTTTTAAAAATAAAGTAAATCTTAAAGATCAAAGGCTAACTTTTTTTATATTTACAGAAAAACAGCCTGAAGAGACTGAGGCTCAAAAGAAATAAAGGCTTTGGTGATATAAACTCAGAAAAGCAGTCAAAATGACAGGACACAAAGTCCTCAGCTCAGGAAGGAGGAGGAATGGCAGGGTAGGAATCTACCTGAGGCAGCTTTCTTATTCATGGATGCTGGATTCACACTAGGAAGGGAGAGGAGGAGCCATATAGCCCATGTGGGATGATGGTTACCGTACTTGCCCATGTTCCAGACAACACAGCAAGACACAGACCTTCATCCTCGGAGAATCCCCGTGAGGTAAACACATTTTTACTTCCTTGTATACTCTTATCGATAGTCAGCTGTGGCAGATCTATTCAGGTTCAAAGATAGACAATATTACAGCACAAATTTAAATAGTACATTTTAGGGCCTTGACCCTTTCTTTACCTTTGCCCCATGATATCCCCACCTCCATGGTCCCTAAAGTAATAAACACCATTTTATCAGGAAAACAATAAATTAGGGAAGCCAAATTTACTGGTCTAAGTTAAATGGATATGGTCTCAAACATTCAGTATCTGTAGAGCCATTTAATGTGGCTGACTCGGTGAGGAAGAGGTCTGCTCTGGAAGACCCTACACCTCCTCTAAAGTCGTGAGCCATGGGAAGATGTGTCGATTTCTTCACTTTCTCTCCCTTCTCTTCATTTCTTCCCCTCTCTCAGACTCACCAGAGAGATACTTTTACGTGCACAGAAAACCTCAATATCTTGATCCTTTGAATGTTGAGGGGAGAGTGGCTGGAGGGGACTTTCTCACAGTGGTGCTGAAGAGTCCCTGAGATGAGTCTTCATAGTTCTGAGTTGTTTGGATTTGACTGCTGTTGGTGAGACTGGGCCCATTTTCTGTTCATTGGGTGTCACTTACTTCTGAGGTTTACCCTCTGTCTCATCCTGTCTTGATCCTGAGATCAAGCACTGGGAATACTAGATATTTTTTAGTAATTTTACTTATCTGCTTAAATTTGAATTGATTATGGTGACTGTCAACAAAAATTTTACATTGACTGATGTATTATAAATAGAATAATTATTGTTACAAGTGCTCAGAATAGCCAGATGTGGTATAACATGCCTATAATCCCAGCATCTCAGATGCTAGTCTGGACTAGAGAGTGAGAACCTTTCTCAAAAATATGGGCAAAAGCAAGTCAAAGCGGCATACACAGGGACAGAGAGACAGACAGACAGACAGATAGATAGATACACGAGAGAGGGACACAGACTTTGTTGCTATATGTAGACAGGTTTCCTTAAGTGTTGTCATATTTAAACTTTGATTCCTTCAAAGTTATGTTTACTTTGTAGAATAGTTTTTCTTTTTTTTTTTGTCTTTCACTTATGATTGAATTGCTCTCAAACTTCCTTTTTTCTCTGTTTCTCTGATTCATTCTGCAGTTTTCTTTCCTAGACAGGTGGGCCACATATGGAGTCTTTAATACGTTCGCGCTCCCTCTCTGGGTGTTGCATACCTCGGCTTCTCTAATCTTAATCATGATTGCCTTCTACTGTCACAAGACATTTGCTTATTTAGTTTATTTAGGATACTGTTCAATTAATGACATAGTGAAAGTCTGCTTAATGTCCCCGTGCCTCTCCAACTTGGAAAGAGAAAACATAAAGGGGCTTCTTTTTCTTTTCTTTTTTTTACATCTTGAAACTGATTTGTGTGGAAACAGAAAATGAGGATTTTAATTCTTTTATCACAGTTGTTATCTCTTATGACCCCGAGTTAGATTGCAATCAATTTTTTTCCCTTGCAAAATCACTTCTGAAGCTGGAGGGGATGTGCTGGCTTTGGTAATTACAACCCCGACATTGTAGACTACATTATCAGTTGTTGAGTAAAATAACAGAGAAGGAAAACATGCTAGTTAAAAGGACAAAAAACATAGCTGGTTTGCCCCTAAGGAAGTGGCATAATTTTTCTATGGAGTTTTTTGTTAAAACAAAACAAAACAAAAACCAAAAAATAAACCCCATGTGATCTGACCTTGGAAGGCATTGCCTATAGGAACTGGAAGAAGTACCAAAAGCAGACTTGTAAATTAAATTCAAATCAAACAAGATAAATTGGCTGTAAGGAGCATTCTAGAAGATGTGAGAGGGTCAGAAAAGAGCTTGCAGTTCCGTAGGAGGTTGCTGGAGTTGAAGGGGCACCTAAGAAGTCTTCTTTAGCCATGGGGATGGGTCAGAGATTTTTGAGGACAGAATGTGTAGTGCTTAATTTTAAGTGGTTTGCTCTAATTTTTCAGTGAAGAATGTTGCATGGACCTTTGATTTCAAGATTTCCCGGAGTGTGAATGGATGGGGTGACTCCAGCTGAGGAAGCAGAGACAGGTGAGGGTAGGAATAAGGGGCAGAGTGAAAATGGTTCAATATTGAATTCAAACAGTCTTCTTTCTCCCATGCAGAGCAGAGGAAGGCTCGGGCAGGAGGGGAAGGATGGAGGGAAGTATTTGGTTTGCGATTATCACCATACAGCAAAACATAGGGGAAGAAAACTCACCAATAGGGAAAGCATAAAAGGAGACGCTCGAGCGTCTGCAGCAAATACAGTTAAGTCTGACAAAGAAACGTAGAGGAGGCGGCTTCTGCCTCTTCCTTGTTTCTTGCATAATGCTGAAAAGTGATGAGGTTTGCTACACTTCAGTGAGGACAGGTCTAAGTGTGTAGCCAAGGGTGCTGACTCCTTTTATCACTGCTGAAGACCCACAGTGTCTTCTGAAACTATTCCTCAAAGAAGAAAATATAAAAGTATGTTTAAATATAATCTAACTGATGTAGAACAACTTAAGGGCCTGGAGGAGTTCAGTGATTAAGAACACTGACTGTTATTGCAGAGGAGCCAGGTTCAGCTCTTAGCACCCACGTGACAGACAGCTCACAACTGTCTATAACTTCAGTTCTAGGAGAGCCGATGTCTCTCTGACCTCTGCAGGTTTCTGCACACACATGGTGCACATACACACACCCAGTCATGTGTACATCTGCACATAATTATCGTAGTATGTCCTATAAAACAAATAAGTTTTAAAAGACAATTTAAACATTTAATGGGAATGTAAGTACTGCTAGAAGGTAAATTTCTTGGTGGGATTGTGTATGCAGGCAAAAACATTTTCTCACAGGTGATGAGTGGTTTGTTTGTTTTCTATCTTTATCCTTATGATTTAAGTAGATGAAATATGATTGAAGATAAAAAGTACTAATATCTCAGTATTTTAAATTTCCTTATAATTGGGAACAAATTTGTAATAAAACTGTGGGAGTTAGAGCAGCTTTAATGTAAATATTTTGATTCATGTTGTCACATTCATTGTTTTTACATTATAAATTTGGGGGTTTTAACTTTAATTATTTATTAAATATCCTTTTTGTGTATGAGTTTTTAACCTGTATGTATGCCTATGTACCATGTGTGTAGCTGGTGTCCAGAGGGTTCCTCTGGAACTGAAGTTACAGACGGCTGTGAGCCACCATGTGGGTGCAGGGAATTATACCTAGGTCCCCTAGAAGAGCAGCCATTGCTCTTAACCACTGAAACATCTCTCCAACCTCTTTATTCTTATTTTTTGAGAAAGGTTCTTAATCTATAGTTCAGGCTGACTATATTCTCCACCCAACCCCTGAGGGCTAACAGTGTGAGGATGGGCCAGCATCAGCACAGCTGTGTTCTTACAGTCAAACAGTAGAAATTAACAAAGACTCAGAATATTTTGTTATTAAAGTTAAAACCCCCAAACTTAAAATATAAAAAAAATAAATTAAGGATTTAATATTTATAAAGGATCTGAATATTTAAATTTATAATGCAAATGATTGCCTAGTTCCAAGTTAAAAATATAGAGTACAAATTCGATCACAGTGTCAAGGATATGTGGTTTCCTATAGGCTGTTGGCCTGTAGTACTTTTTATCTTCAATCATATTTCATCTACTTAAATCATATTTCCTCTGAAAACTACAAATATCAAAAACAGTATGGCTCATCTGTAGAATAGCTAAGATACTGTCATTTCTTCCTTTTCAGGTTATGTTCTAGAAAGGAGATATACACATAACCCACTTCATATTCTAGAGTGGAATGAAAAGTTCTGTAGCCCACTGTGGAATTGAAGCTGACTGAAAATGGTATTGGTGGCTGGGATAGGTCAAATCTCCTTGAGAATATCTTCTGGAATTCCTTGCATTTGGTATTTGGAATTGTTCTTTCTGAAGAAAGGATTTTAGACATTCAAAAGATAGCATAACTTTTCTTAGTAAAGACTGTCATGTGACTTGATAACTTGGTGAAAGTCAGAAACAATCTTTAGGCACAGGGATTAATTTTTAAAGAGATCAATTAGCTGAGAGCTGTTCATCATATCCTATAAGTCATTTTGTTTCTCATTCTTCATAAAAGTAAAATATAAAAAAGAAAATCAATAGGCAAAGGCATTGCTCATTAAATTAAACTGCAATAAGCAAACAGCTGCAAACAACGAAGTCTAGATGCCCAACTGACTACAACCACCAAATGGAACCAGGTGAAAGTGCTTGTGTGATCATATAGAATTGAAAGCGGACAGTGGTGTGAGTCAGAGGATACATTGGAGGATAGCTGTGAAGAGCTACAAGAAAAGACTTAATGTCTCTAGTCAGAGTTCAAGGGCAAACCACAGTAAAACTCTTAAATGGATGCCTGCCGCCTGCAGGCTGAAACCTGTCTGCCCACTTTCAGGTGTCTATGATAGTGCTCCCTACAGGCACTAGGATCCTGTTACATAAACATCCCTCTTTCACTTTCAGACCTTACCAGAAATCTTTTGTACTCATTAATCCTACTTTTTTAAAAATTGATTTTACTGAGCTGTACATCTTTTTCTGGTCCCTTCTCTTCCTCTCCCCTCCCCCTCAACCCTCTAGCTGCTGCCCTCTAGGGCTCAGTGATCATTTCTCTGGGGAGAACTTTCCAGGGTTCAGCCCATGGCTTACCCATTCTTTCCCTTCACCTTACTCTTGCTCGTCATGCAGAACTGACCGTTGAAGGCTTTTCTGGTTTCTGGTGTTGACTTACCTTCACTGGCATGCTTGCCAGCTCCCACTTCCTTATCTCCTAGCACACTGTAAGTTTAGTTTCTCACTTTTATGAGCTCACAGGTCTGTCATTGTGCTGAGATACTATATGTGTTCAATAAATATTTACTTTGGGAATACTGTGAGAGAAGAGAGTGATGGATTACACCTTTAGAGGTGTATGGTGTATTGAATATGATAATTGTGGTCAGTCTTTTGTTCCTTATTCACACAAATCATTGTCCTCACTCTATCCTGTACCATTACGCTTGTACACTTCTGACAAATTAGGTAACTTTATGGAGTAAGTAACTCTATTCATTCTCAGAAACTTGTACTATGAATGAGTGTGTGAGTGTGTGTCCCTGCATGTGCCCAAGTGTGGGCACGTATATGGAGGCTAGGGGGACAACCTCAAATGTCATCCTCAGGAATGCATTGATCTCCTTGGAGACAGGATCTCTGATTGGTCTGCAGTAGATGGTTAGGCTAGACTGGCATGCTGTGGATAAGGCTCTTATACACTGTAAAGATTTTTCACTCACATTGATTTAATAAAGCACTGATTTGCCAGTAGCCAGGCAGGAAGTATAGGCAGGGTGAAGAGACTGGGAGAATTCTGGGAAGAGGAATGGCAAAGATGCAGTCACCAGCCAGATGCAGAGGAAGCAAGATGAGAATGCCTCATTGAGAAAAGGTACCAAGCCACAAGGCTAAACATAGACCAGAATTATGGGTTGATTTAAGTGTAAGAGCTAATTAAGAGTAACCCTGAGCTAATAGGCCAAAGAGTTTATTATTATTATAAGCCTCTGTGTGTTTATTTGGAACTGGACAGCTGCAGAACTGGGTGGGACAGAAACTTCCATCTGCACTGGCAGGTCAGCCCCAGGAATTTACCAATCTCCATCTACCCTGAAATGGGAGTAAAGGCACGTGCTGCCACACCTGCCATTTTCACACAGGGGTTGTGGGTCAAAGTCAGTTTCTCATGCTTGCAAGGGAAATACTTGACTGAGCTACCTCCATAGTCCTCACTGTGGCTTTGATTTCACTTGTCTAATGGTTAATCTTGAACATCTTTTCATGTGTCCTAGAGAGAGAACCCTTTGAAATCTTTGCTTGTGTTTGCTTTACATTTGGCTCCTGTCCTCATCTTGAGCGTCAAGGTTCTTTGTATTTTGTGCATACCAATCTGCTACCAGGTGTATGGAATATTTTCCCCCATTCTCTATTCTGCAAGCTATTTTGAAAAGATTAATTTTTATTTACATGCATGCAAATGTGTGTGTTTGGGTGGGGACATGCCCATGAGTATAGGTGCCCTGGGACCAAAAGACGAAATCAGATTCATTGGTGCCAGAGTTACAGGTGACCGTGAGCTGCTTGACTCTAGTGCCGGGCACTGAACCTGGGACCTCTAAATCACTGATCCATCTGCAGGATTTCTCTTAACAGGCTTGAAAATGGATTTTGCTCATGAAGCCATTGCTAAATCCAGTACTACAGAGTTTACTCTGATGTTTTCTTTTAGCTATTTTATATTACTGGTTCTCCTGTCTGGTCATTCATTGTTTTTTAAGGTGAGTTTTGTACATGATATGGAGTTGAAGTTTTCCTTATCTTTCCATGTCATCTATCATCCAGGAAAACAAAGTTCAGCTGTAGTCTTTGTCCAAGGTTTTGTGGCATCATTCTCCTGGGCTTACACTTCCAATCATTTGAGATGCTGCACAGACATGAGTTGCACCTACATTATATCTCACTTCTCAGCATACCAAAAGGAACCAAAAGGAAAAATTCACTCAACTACCTAACTTCTCTTATAATACTAATTCGTGTGCTATTCCCTGAGTTATTCATTTATTCAAACATTTAAAAATTAATAATTTGGCATTTCAGATAAGTACCCCCACACTCATTTAAAACTGTCACATTGTGATATATTCCTTTTCTCCTCCAGGTGTGAAACTTTGGAAATACAGAAACACCATATCATTGGTCTCTTAGTTCCTAACAGATTCTGGTTCAGCAAATGGAGTAAATTAAGCAATGCTCAAACACACACATTGTCTCAGCATTCCGCTGCTATGAGTAGAGATGAACCCTTGACCCTCACATGTGTCCTGCTCATGAGAGTCATTGGTCTCAGCTTTGATGGGCAAGTTCACATGGGTGTGCTCTTGGCAAACTTACCGATATTACTACATTGTCTCTTCCTTGGCCACTTCTCATCCTTTGTTTGCGACTGAGATTTTCAGCTACTTCTGGGCAGAGATCATGCCAGATAACTATCAATTCCTTTCTGGATGTGAAGTCTAAAGAATGAAATGATGCTCTAAGTCACTGGTTTATGTATTTTATATAAATGATCCTCACAAACCATATGACATTCTAGTAAAGTCATTTACCAAAATGCCAACAGAAGTGGTTCATAAAGCCTTAAATAATCTCAAGTATTCCTCATGCAAAAATTACAGATAGCTCCAATAATCTTGTATGTGAGAAAGCTTGTGTGTGTGTGTGTGTGTGTGTGTGTGTGTGTGTCTATTTTTCTTTTTATCTTTTCCGTTGCAAGAAATTTTTCAGAATCTTTTCCCAAATCCATTAGAAGCATCAAACACGGCCATGGTGAATGCAAGATTGATAGCACCCAGCATAACATCCGACATTTTTAATCACATTCCATGTTGAGTAAGGACACATTGTTGGATCTTTTCCAGGTGTTTGCAGTGTTTTTGAATGGATAGATTTCAATTACCTAATTTCTCCAAGCTACAGAGTAGTCTACACATAGAAATTTTCTGAATTTCAATGCAAACACAATACTACTCAAATAAAATTTTTTTAAAAAATTGCTTTTGGAAAATGAGAAAAGGTCGCAGTGGCTGGCATTCAACAAATAAATCCTGCTTGTGTGCTAAAAAAAAAAAAAATAAGACGTAAGAGCCAGGATTGTTCGAGCAGGCTTCCTAACCCGGTGGCTGCTTTCAGTTTCTCCTGCTTCCTGGCATTGGTTCCTCAGACCTGCTGGTTTCAAGCAGTGCATTAGATGGCACTGTGCACGCAGTTTACAGCTGTGCTTGGTGCTCTCACCTTTATTGAACAGAACCGAAACACACTTTCGTTTTGGGTTTTATACTGCTTCAGTTCTGCCTCTACAAGGGTTGTTCTCCTTTAGATTCTCCTGTATGTTTTTTTAATGTAACTGGGCATAGGGGGTGGGTCCTTCTTCACACACATGTATAAATGAGGCTATTACACAGCAGACATAAGAGTGCACTCAATTTCGTCTGACCCCTTCTACCTTACTTAAGAGATGAGAAAGTGCAATGTACTTACTGGTGGATGTTTAGGATCCTACAGAGATACACCCTGCCCCCATATGCTAATATAAACCACCCATGCTTCCCGAAATGTCTTTTTTCATATTTAAGTCATACTCTTCATTTAAATGTATTCCTAATCAAATCGTCTCATTAGCTTTAATTAGTTTTTGTTATCCCTTTCTCTTTTGTTCCTTTTCAAAGTTGACTTGGACCTTTGGCTTTAAAAAGAGAAAGGAAACCTCTATTCTATTGCTCCTTATGCTTCTATTTATTTTTAGTTTCAAATTCAATAAGGATAATTTGCAGGTCCAAGGCTGACTTAAGTCTCTCAGAGCAGAGTCCATTTGGTACATGGACCAGATGCCAAATAATTTAATATGTCTTAAGTGCCATCAGGAAAATATCTCAGAAGTCTAACATCAGGACATCTTTGAGTGTTAAGACACAATTTTTCTTCTCTTAGAAATTTAGCTTGTTAAAGCAATTCCTGAAGCCACTGATCTCCAGACAGCAGAGTGGTCAGTCAGGCCTTTCTAATTTCCACTCCCTCAACAGAATATACATTCCGGTTTCCAGAAAATCTGGGACCTCTGGACTGGAGAGGTCACATGATGCCATATGTTAAATCCACTGAGACTGAATTTAGAAGCTTCTTTTTCCCTGCCGTAAGTGAGAGCTAACGATTCTCTGTGGTTAGGGTAAGCAGGCCTTCCATTAGTCAGGCCTGCAAGGTCAGTGATATAAAGAGGACTTTGTAATATGTGAGACCTAAGAGTTCTGACTCTTTCTAGAAATGTAAATTATGCTTAATAGTAAGAAGCATTCACACATTAGTTGGAAGGATAAATTCCTAAAATATATTTGTTAAATGAATGCAATATGAATACTGGCCATCTGATTAGAATCACACAGTTCTCACATAAGGACAGATGTCATGCTTTCAATTATTCTGTTGGCTATGAGGGGAAATTGAGGCTTATATGTGCCCTACTCCACCACTGGTCTAAATTTGTCTTGACTTATTAGCTTAGGGCAGAGATAGAGATTCTCCCTGCCCCCACCCCAGTCAGGAAGTAATTATGGAAATAGTTAGAAAGAACCCCTTTTCTTCCTGGCAGGCTAATTTGCCACATTCCTCCAATGTTCCTTTGGGACCCCCTTTGCATGAATTTAGAGATTTTTGTTTTAAGAGATGGGTATAATTTTAGAGAATTCATCACTAAAGAAACACTTAAGCAGAGAGATGCCGATTAAATGAGACTTTCTGTCCGAAAGCAATCAAAAACTTAGGCAAGCGTGATAGACTACACTTCCTTTTTAATACACACCATATGTCTGCTTTTATTCAGGGATGGAGGAGAGGGCCAGTGCTTATTTTCGCAGATTATATAAACGACAGCCCTGTACTCACTTATCCCTGCTAGGTGATGTATTTTAGAATGCGCTAAATAGAGTGATAAGGATGAACTTAAAATCAGTGCTAGTAACTAATTCAGACAGACCACTGAAAGGTCTTTGGTTAGTGCCTGCAATATGGGGGGCTTTGGGTCTTTGGGGACCGGGCTGTTTTATAGGTAAAGATAAAGATGTCTGCTTGAGGGGAGGATCAGTGCTGACATTAGTATTTCCTGTAGTTAATTTTTTTCTTTTGATTCTTCCAGGCTTTGCTAAATGATACATACGTGGAAAGGTATGTTTTCAAAAACAGTTGTCTAGCTATATTCTATCCTCTTCTCCGTCTTTTTCCTTTCAGGGATGCAAACCCCGACTTCCCTCTGCTGCTTTGCCTCGGCATTAGTGGGAGGGGTGGGAGGAAACCATCCTGTATTTCTGCCTCAAGGGAAACAAGACATTCATGTTTGTGGAGTCTCTCTGTGTCCAAGCCCTGGGCTAACCTGTTACATATGTGAGGGTATAATATTTCAAAGTGCTAATTGCCCGGTATAACTGACAATTCTCTCCAGCATGGTCCCTAAATGGAAAACCAACATGGCTGTGGGGACGATTTACAGTGGGGAACAAAGGTCTTTAGCTTTTAAGTTCAAAGGGCACCATCTGTGGTAGCTGCGCCTGCTTTGAAAAAAAAGAATGCAGCCAGCGAGGTCACGTTTTTTCTTACTCATCTGAGACTGAAGAGATAAAGGAAAGCCTGGGGCTTGCAACTGAGTTTCTCTAGAGTGGCAGAGTGGCTCCCAAACCCTGGGCTGAATGCTTTTCTCCTTCCCTTGCTTGTACTTGCTGGAGTAGCTTCCAAGTCAGCTGGAATCTGCAGTTGTGCAAAGGGTTGAAGACTGAGTTTCTTTCTTTAAGATTTGAAGCAAAAATGGAGGAATTGAGTATAGTGGAGATTTGCTAAAAAATTGAGTGAGCATGCTAGTCAGAGTGTTTGCAGGTAGTGGATTTTTTTTCTTTTTTCTTTTCTTCTTCCTTTTTTTTGTTCCTACAATTTTCCCTGACAAGCTTCCTCTTTTCTAACTTTACTAATAAACAGGTGTTGACTCTCCCTGCCCTGCTAGGTGGTCCTCATTTGGAGTAAAAGACTAACAAGCATTTGCTACAATGACTTCACCTCCTAGCAATTTCTCCAGGAGTATTTCAAGTCTTTGCAGCAGGGCATTGTGCTTTCTCCACTTCCTATCAACTGTGCTCTGTGTATCCCCCAGTCCTTATTGCCAGCCATCTGGCTTTTGGTTTGCCCTTCGGCCCTGCATCCTCCAAGATCTTCAGTGTCCTTCACTAACTCTCTCTCAAAATGCAAGCGAGGAAGTGTGATTTATTCACAAAAAGTGTCATTTTTGAAGCAGAAGTCTGAGTGCTAAGAGTAAAAACTTCAGCACTCACTAGGAGTAATACTCTCAGTTTCCTCCTTCCCTAGAAAATAAGCCCAGCCTCTTTGCAGTTCCTTCCTGCGTTTCTATTTTTAAACATCCCTGAAGTAGCCATTTTGGAGCCACAGTGACCACCAGCTGCTGGGATTTCAGCAGGTAGATGAGAGCTTTTAACTGTCTTTGCATGTGGCTCACAGAGCTTCTCTAACAGTGTCGATCCAACAGCAAGCTGGGCCAGAGGTTAGGGTCTTAGGTTCACACATAGCCTGCTGCACAGATGTCATTTTGGACAAATCATTTGTCTTTGTCTCAGTTCTTCATCTGCAAGATGGATTTCTAGCACTACTGAATTAGGATGAAATGAGCTGGGAAACATGCAAACATTTTCAACATAAGGATGGCTTTAGAAAGCAGAAGAGTGGTTTAATTCTTGGAGATAAGGTAACAAAAAATATACACTATCACTTATTAAGTCTATTAAGAAAAATGGGTACTGTTTAGATTGGGTTTCTTTTAATATTGGTATTAAAGCAAATCGATTTGGAAGACAAATACAACTCCAAGTGTTTGAACACATTCATTTTCATTAGTTATTTAAAGCAATTTTTGGCAAAGTTGAGAAAATTGTGCTGATTATTAGTCAGATTATTTGCATTATTACATTTACATTAAAATAACTAGTCCCTTAAAAAGTACCCAAACAAACACCATGAATATGAGGAGACCCTTAATCCTCAAGGAGAGTTGCTCTGTTCTGTTCTAACCTTTTGAAACGTTATTATATTTTTATATTTGCTTGTGACAATCAGATGCAAGCAAACATCATTTTCAGGAAACAAAAAAAAATCTAAAGTATTTTGCAGGATACGCAGTTCTGTTTCCATTTTCACAGATGGAAATACTGCGAAATTGGTTAAAGCATATTTATTTTCTACAGAATGATCCCAGTGGAATATTTATTTCTAAATTAAAGTTGTCATTTAAATGTAGAAACTGTGTTCTTGTCACATGGATGTCCTGTGTGACCTATGTTTCAAAAAGTGATAGTTGTAATAGTCTTTTTACCTTGTTAAAGACGGTAAGCAAAAATAAAATCATAATTGCTCCTTTCTTTCACTGCTATGATGTAGCAGAAAAAAGAAAATGGGGGACTCGCTCAGGGGTTGAGGCCACAAGGTGGGTGGAGCTCAGATAGGTATAAGCCAAGAAGGTGAGAAGAATTGGCTTAGCATTGCAAACCCATGCCCTGTGTCCACGTGAGCACGACGGAAAGTCAAACCCCATTTGCCTAAGAAGCACAAACCCACTGTCGGGACCCAAAAATGTGAGCCTACGACAACCCATCTCAGGACTGTTAAGTCCGTGCCTGCGATGAGATTCAGAAGTATCACTTCTCTCATTTGTCCCTCATCCCCAACATTTGCACAACTCTGGTGGTGTTTGAAAGCCACACACGATGAGGTCAATATTTTAACTTGGTGTTTGTGTCTGGATAAGGGTGCTGACCAAGCTTCCTCTCCCAGAGTTTGCTCCTGCAGACTGGTGCTTTTTGGTAAACACTACTATCTTCTGACAAGATAACAAATAACTCTGATGTCAGGGAAAACCTCTTCCTCCCATGGCTAATTTTATCTCCAAGCAGAACTTCCCATAGTCCTTTGTTCATTGTGAGGGCTTGGTAAATGCTTTCAATTAAAAAGCAAGGAATGTATCCCATTTACCTAATTCTTGTTTGCTGAAGAGAATCTGTAGCTCTGTCTTTAGTAACACATACAAGAATGCATATTATAGCAGCAATCAGAAAGAAGCCTGCACAGACAATTGAAAAAAAGAAAAAGAGTAGTGAAAACCTCAGTAAAGAAACAACTTTTAGGGGAAAAACGTTCTGGGAAATGCTAGAAGGAAATGTTCACACGCAGTTATGATGGGAAATGGTTTCTACTTGCCATGGTGCTTGCTCTGAGTTTTGCCTGTTTTAGAGATGCTTTCTCCAAGCATTTGTGGACAGGGTTCTGTGCATGAATTAAAATTTTGGTTTCTCTATGATAAATGCCCTTGTACAGTTGGGAGGCTGTGTGATATGTGTGTGTTAGTGCTGCTGTTTCCCCTTAATCCCATCTATACACTGTAAACATCTCTTCGTAGCACGGTGAACTGACAATTCCCTTCCCATTGGGACTGATCCCCTGAAGTTTGAACTGTTGGTAATAAACCTCTAGATTCTATAGGAAATGCTTCACCATATGTTCTTTGTGTATAAACATGTCTCTTTATTGTCTGAGGTATCCTTTGAACTCCGAAAAATTCTACACAATCTCCCTGATATATTAAATATATAAATATATAAACATGAAAATACATTAAAAAAGGAATCTTGTAACATATAAGGCTTAACTTTCCTTCCAAAAAAAAACCTTTTCCTTACATAGTAATCATTTATTTTTATTTTTATTCTTGTTTATTTGCGGATGATTCTGGACTTTGACCTTCTTGCCTTCACTCTTGAGTGCTGGGATCATAGGTATATATTTTGTACCTGGTTACACGTTGTGCTGGAGATGTCACCAAGGGCTTTGTGTATCCTAGGCCTTGACTCTATCAACTCCTCCACATTCCCGTGCCATCAATTAATTATTAATACCACCACCCATAGCTACAACTACAGGACAAGAAATAGAGACAAAACTCAAGTTACTTATTCTAAAAAATTGTGTAAAATGAAAAGCCTATCTTTGCCTGTTTAGATCTGCTGTGGTATCCAGTGAATCACACAGATTCTGAATAGCAAAACCATAGCTACAAAATTGCAATTCACAGCAATAAGGGGGATCACGGTCATGCTGTCTGTGCTGCCCAAGGGGCTGTCTATCAACCCTAGCACAGCTGCATAAGTGGGCGAAAGGGTAGACACAACAAGGTGTCATATCCCAGGTACAAACCAGGTACGGGAGTGCTCTTACTGTTTCCCGCAGCGAGAGTGCTACATGGATGCGGCCCTTCATCTGGGTGTATATGGCTTTGTTTGCTTTCAATTTATACCAAAGTGAAATATACACATAGTAAGATATATCTTAAGTGTATGGAATGGTGTTTTAAACATTGTATACATTAAAACTTGGAGTTCGGGTGAACACCTGTGACCCCAGCACCTCAGAGACAGAAGTAGGAGGATCAAGTATTTTCCTATATATAGTGAGTTCAAAGTCAGCCTAGGCTGCATGAAAAAAGTAAACAAAGGAAAATGCATTCATATGTTAGCTACACTTTAAAATTTCCATATTCTCCTGTGACAAATGCAATGTCCAGGTCATGGGATGTATATTTGATTCTCAAAGAAACCCTTCTACTTAATATTCTCCCAGACCATACCTATGTTAATATGTAATGCATTAGACATTAAACCTATCATCATATTCTTTGTTTTTTACCTCTTCTGATTATTTTTCATGGTTTTTGTATTGTTTGAACATCATACAAAGTATCCATAGTTAAAATGCAGATACATAAATATAAAACACATATAAATATGTTGGTAAATGAAAATAAATATCAAATTAAAATTATTTACCTTGCTCAGTAATATTTTTACACAATTTAAATGAATATACATGTGTTGTGAGATATTTGGTTATACCGTGTAAAGATATGTCACTCTGATTGGTTTAATAAAAAGCTGTGCAGCCAACAGTGAAGCAGGATTTCCAGGCTCAGAGGCTCTTAGGAAGAAGAAGCCTTATGATGGATAAGATTTGTTTTTCTTTCCATTTTCCTTCCTATAATTTTTAAATTACTAATTAATAATATCAGAAATTACATTGCACATTACTGAGTTAAAACATCTAATATGTAAATCCTCTGTTTATCATTGCCCAGCTTCATCCACTGCAAATCATTATTGTCTTTCTTGCTTTTTGTGATATTGTTGCCATGTATTTATCACATGTATTTATCACATCAGATAAAATTATAATAATTTTCAGTCACAGTTTATTTAGATGTAACTTACATATTGAAGGATTCAACTTTTAATTAAGCTTAAAAATTTAAATGTTTACATTTTAAGGAGAAAACTATTATGTCACTTCTCTCCTCCCCCTCTCTCTCCAGATCTTCCCAAGTCTCCTCCCTCCAATGCCTTCACTTCTCCCCTTATTCTCACCTTTTCTGATTATTGTCACAAATATTTAGGGGGTCTTTATCTGTCCCACCTGCCAGCTCCCAAATCACCACAGGGAGACTTACTGTTAACTATGAAAGCTCAGCCAATAGCTTAGGCTTGTTTTTAACTAGCCCTTATAACAGAAATGAACCCATTTCTATTAACCTATGTGCTGCCATGTGACGCATGACTGTTATCTCTGCTCCTGTAAGTCTTGCTTATTCTCAGTCTCCCCGTGTCCCTGCCATTTTTCTTCCCAGTCTCCTCTGTGCCTGGAAATCCTGTCTCATTTTTGGCTGCTCAGCTTTTTATTAAACCAATCAGAGTAACATATCTTTACACAGTATAATCAAATATTTCACAATACACACACACACACACACACACACATATATTCATTGAAATTATGTAAACATGTCAGGTAGTGGTGGCACATGCCTATAATCCCAGCACTTGGGAGGCAGAGGCAGGCAGATCTCCATGAGTTTGAGGCCAGCCTGGTCTACAGAGCGAGTTCCAGGCAGCCAAGGCTACACAGAGAAACCCTGTCTCGAAAATCAAAGGCAAAAACAAAAACAAAATTATGTAAATAGTTTACCAAGTAAGGTGAATACTTCTCAGCTGATATTTAGTTTTTTATTTACCATTATATTTAAGAATTCATCTTCTAAAAGTTCTTTCTGGCACATCTTATTTCTATTATAACTTTCTTTTAATTGAAAAAAAGTGTTTGGTATTTGGTAACAACAATTTCTTCTGGTTTTGTTTGTGTCAAGATGCTTTTATCAACATTTTGGAAGACTTTTATCACTTGTCGTAGGTTTCCAGGTTGTCTTCTGTTGTTGTGGTGGTGGTTGTTTAAACTTCAATAGCATATCATTGTCTCTCTCTCTCTCTCTCTCTCTCTCTCTCTCTCTCTCTCTCTGTGTGTGTGTGTGTGTGTGTGTGTGTGTGTGTGTGTGTTTGTTTACAGCACTGGGCTGGAACCGAGAGCCTCAGACTGCTTAGGGAGTGTACTGCCACTGAGCTGTATCCCAGCTCTGCTTATTTCTACTGAGAAACGTGCAACAGGGACTGATTTGATCCTTGGATAAATAAAGCTTACACTTTTCCTTTGGCTGTTTGGAGGTTTATCTGTGTCCTTTTGTTGCCAGTAGATCTTAACAGCTGATCCAGGGGTGGTTTCCTTTGTTATTTGTTCAGCTTCGGGTACATATGACTTTTGGCTCTTGTTTGTCATCTTACACGGATTTCCAAAGCTTCTGGATTGTTTAGTCTCCACATACTGTTTCTTAGTATACTGCCCTTTTTTTCTCGTTCCGGATTTCAGCCCCCCATGCCACATGCATACACCTCGGCACCTTGTCCCACGCTCTTTGTTCTGTATTCTTTTATAATTAATTATTTTTTTTAAAAAAAATCTTTTCTCATTTTACATACAAATCCCCACTCCCACTCTCTCCCCTCCTCCTGCTTCTTCTACCTTCCCTGCACCCCACCATCCTCCTCTCCTCATAGAGGGTAATGGGGAATCTAGCATATTGCTTTGAGGCAGGACCAAGGCCCTCCCCACTATTTCTAGGCTGAGCAAGGTTCCCTTCCAAAGAGAATGGGCTCCAAAAGCCAGTTCAAGCAGTAAAGTCCAGTTGAAGAGAAGAAGGAGCGATAATAGGAGCAAAAGGGTCAAGACCATGATAGGGACACCCACAGAAAGAGCTGACCTGAGCCAGTGGGAGCTCACTGACTCCAGACAGTGGGGAACCTGCATAGGACAGAACTAGGCCCTCTGGATATGGGTGGCAGTTGTGTGGCTGGGGCAGACTGCAGGGCCACCGGCATTGGGACCAGGATTGATCCCTACTGTTTGTACTGGCTTTTGTTCTGTGTTTGTATTTTGCCCTCTACATGTAGTAAAGTAGGTACTGCCTTTCATCACGCTTGTTAGGCCATCCATGTGCATAGTTATTGTTCTCTTTACTTCTATTTCTTATACTTTTGAGTTCTAGAGATGTCACCTGATTCCCTCATTAGTGGATTGGTTTGTGATGAAATTCCCTACTTTTCTGTGTATTTCCTTGAGTGACTGTAGAAACTGTGCCTTCTGACTTCATGCTCTCTGTCCTGTCGGCACCTCTTTCTGTCAACGCGTTTCTCCTAAATCTGGTCCCAGCCACACCACTCTCTCTATGTCCGTGTCTTCTCCAAGGACATGGCTCCTGAAACACACACACAGATTTTCATCTGTCTGTTCTGTGAGACTGTAGAAATCTTTGCTCAGCCTCTCTGCCTTCTTGTGATCTTTTAGTTCACCTTTCTGTGTTCTGAAGGGTGTGTAGTATGGTGAACAAAAGGGCATAGAACAGAAGGCTCATCTCAGAATTTTTCTGCCCGTTTGGGATTGTGGTCCCTACAAACCTAGGTTTCTGCCCTAGCTTTTCCAAACAGCCAAGCTGACTCATCACAAAGACTTTGTGAAACTTTTGTAATTGTACTGGTTTGGAACTGGTTATGCTGGTGTTACCCCATGTTTCTAAACAATACATAGGATGTGTTACTGATAAAGTCCCTGGGGTTGTCCCTCAGTGTAGAGGTCCAGGTAACGTTCAGGAACAGGACTTGTTGACTGTTTACTATACCCATCAACATCCCTGCAGAAATGGGGAGGATTATAACACCTCCACCTAAACACACAGGGGCTCTCTACTTTCTGTTGTTTGCAACTCTGCCTCAGCTGCATGAGAAGGACCTAGAGTATACAGGCCACGAAGAACAGGGGGATGGATGTTCACCTATGCGGCTACCAGGAATCTCTCATTCCTCTTTGTTAAAGGCTTTTCAAGTGTAGGCTGTTGGAGAAGGAGTACCCATACTCGTGTGAGTCACTCCTTGCTCATGATATGTACAGAACCCCACTGAGCTCATTAATTTACCAAAGTGAACTTTGGTGGAGAATCCTGACTTAGCTTGTCAATGGGGCCTTAAAAAGGAGGATAGATATTGCTTATGTCTCCCCTTAGAAAGGACTTT
Source organism: Ondatra zibethicus (assembly GCA_004026605.1). NCBI lineage: Eukaryota > Metazoa > Chordata > Mammalia > Rodentia > Cricetidae > Ondatra > Ondatra zibethicus. The sequence goes on from PVIU01000870.1 coordinate 136,690, forward strand.
TAGGAATAATATTATATAAAAACTATAAAACATAAGCCAATCTCCTTACCCACCACAGACAGATGTGGGGGTTGATAAGTGACATACATAGAGAGTCTGGATTATGTATATTATTATGTTTTCTTTGAATTTTTGATTGTGAATGAGCTAAGTACAGACATTTCATTGTATGGGCTGCTAAGCTAAACCAACATATATATTTTAAAGGTATCTTAACTTTAAAATTTGGGTCAAAGAATAAGTTGCCTTGGAAAAGAGGTTCTGCATTTGTTTCCACAGAAGAGAGAAAGTTGTGTATTCCTTACTGGCTAATATGGTTTGATCAAACAAGACCCCCCTGAAACAATGGCCCATATAATCCAACATCTAAGACAGCTTCAGGATTGCTAACAGAGATGGATCTACCATACAGAATACCCCAGAAAAGATCTGATTAACATCATCCCCAATCAGCAGAAAGTCATCTAAAGAACAATGGCCAAATTCCCTAAATGATTGTTTATAAGTATTTGTTTACATTTAAAGGGGGATATTCTATAGAGATGAATAATTTACATTGGTATGGATCTTGATCTATTGACACAAATTTAAGGTCAATTTTGTTATGCTTTTGTTGAAGGTATTGTGTTTGTGCAGTTCATTTAAAAATGTAATGTATAGTTAAAACATACAGTGAGAAATGTCTGCCTCTGGCAGTCCCAATTACCTCAGGGAGGTTGATGGGCATTGAAGAAACTTGTTATGAAATTTTCCTTCAATGTGACAAGACTAGTCATTTGGCAAGAAACTACTCTTGCCTGGACTGCTTGATGGTATGCGGTACAAACCGGACATGCAGGGCCCATAGAAAAATGACTTCTGAACTTGCCTAAAGAAGTTAAAACAGTCCTTCAGTCCTTCAGGGTTCCTGCTTCATGAAAGAGTCTGTCAGACATTCTGTAGGACACAGAAGAAAGTGACTGACAAACTGCCAATATAGATAAAACTGTCTTTAAATTTTCCTGCTTCATGAAAAAGTCTGTCAGATACTATGAGCCTGTAGGCTAAAGATGGATGCCCCAGTGATGCTGAAGAACTTTGTGTGACTGTCAATTCTAGAGCTTTGGAAGTTGCTTACAATATACTTCTTGTTTATTTAGGTAATATTATATCCTTTTGGAGTGTTTGACGGATTTGAAGAATAGATAGTTGTAATTATAGTTTTCCTTAGCTATGATAAAAGATAAAATAGATATAAATATTGTAACTCTAATTCTTGCTTGATAACTGTTTTGATTTATCTTGCTATGTCAAAGTTAAAACCTTCCTTTTTATTTAGACAGAAAATGGGAGGTGATATGGTATTCCCCTTCATACGCTGTGAATATTTTTTGTTACCATTGGTTAATAAAGAAGCTGCTTTGGGCCTATGGCAGAGCAGAATAGAGCAAAGTGGGAGTTCCCAGCAGAGACAGAGGAGAAAAGAAGGTGGTGTCAGGGAGATGCCATGTAGCTTCCGAAAAAGAGAGACGCCCTGGAACCTTACTGGTAAATCTCAAGCCTCGTGGTAAAATATAAAGTAATAAAAATGGGTTAATTTAAGATGTAAGAGTACACTATACATACATATGTAAAAAAGTGCACAGCCCCTGACTGTTGGATTTGGTTCTTTTTCCTGGCTCATGCAGAGCACTGCTGATCTGTGAGTCCACCCTTAAATAAAGAACCCTTTATTGTACTCCATTCTGAGCTAGTGTGGGACTATTTTATTGTAATCGACAACAGATAAGTAATATTAGCTTATCAACTTAGTCAGCATCTGGACTATCAATTGAAATTCATGTGTTAATATTATTCTATACCCTTTTTCATCGGTGTGTATGTGTGTGTTTGCCTGTGTATGAACTGCAAGAAAACGTGAATTTCAGATCGCCAAGAGAAGTACCAACAATTTCTGTTGCAGATTTAATCGAGCTAAGATGCTGCAAGAATCACTTCTTATTTTGTGAGTGTTCAGACGTTATTTTGCATGTGTGATACTGAGAATCAAATGTGATCTTTCAAAATTTCCTGTTCTCTCTCACATGTATAATATAGGTTTATATTGGTGTGTGTGTGTGTGTTTGTGTGTGTAAATATAACCTAAAATTAGAAGGAGACTAAGAGAGAAGAAGAGGACTAAAGAGAGAAGGAAGAGAAAGTACTGAATTCTATGTGGTGGGGATGGGAAGGAAGGGAGAACAGAAGAGGTGGGGCAAATGGGCAAGTTGAGAGCAGAGTGCAATCTATGGGCAATAATGATATATACATATGAAAATATCACAATGAAGCCCATTTAGTTTCTGTGTTAGTTAAAAAAATAACAAAAGTATATCACTAAAGGACTTAATGTGCAACTAGCAAGTAACTGACTAATTCATATAATAAATTGGAATAACAGAAAGTATGTTTCCACACACAATATGGTTAGCTTATTTCCTCTGGGTTATAAACTGCATCGCTTTGTATCTCCAAGGAAAGATTCCAACTTCTAAGTTCATTCTCCTATATTCCCAAGATTAGCCTCAAAATCTTCACACAAAGAACTTTCAATACTATACTTACTATAGATGCTGGGGAGAAGTGTTTCCCAACATGTTAATGCCTCCTGTTTACTTAGCAATTGTGTTCTAAAACATCTCCACAAAGGCCGTTTGATTATTTTCTTTCTTTTTAAAAATCCAACTCTCATCTTCATTGTGTTAGGGAAGTTTATGATTAAGCAATCATATAGTAACTAAACAAACAAGAATTCATTCTATTGTGGGATGCCTTGCTCAGACTTGATATGGGATGAGGGAAGGAGCTTGGTCCTTTCTGAAGTTGATATGCTATGCTTTGTTGACTTCCATGGGAGGCCTTACCCTTTCTGAGGAGTGGATGGGGGTTGTGTGGAAATGAGGTAGGTGAGGGAACAGGAGGAAAGAAGGGAGAGGAAACTGTGTTTAATATGTAAAATAAATAAAAAATTTAATAACAATAAAAAGAATTCATTTAGGAAAGTCAACTCTTCCTTTGCGTGTATGATCTTTAAACACATAATATCGACTAGTAAAATTTTCCAGCAGTGAAATGTAGATATTTGAGAGCTGATGAAAATTCCAAATCCTCCAATGTCCTCAAGAAAAGGAAGTTGTAATTGATTACTGTAAGTTTTGTGAGCACAATTAGAGCTTGCTAATAGCAAATTCTTATTTATCTAGTTAATGTTTGGTACCAAAATTCCTTAGGGGAATGCTGTTGAGACAGTCACTGTGTGGGAGGGGACACTTACCTTTCCATGGTTTTGGGAATCAGCCCTCAATGTTTGATATGCCCTTAAATCCTGTGATCAATGAAATCCAGCTATAATCAGAAGCTGAATGTAGTCCTAGGTGTTCTCCATTGTCCTGTTCTCTCTATTCATTTGCCTTTGGTAGTTATTAAAAAGCCAGAACCTGGATATTTTGCATAGAGATGTTTAAACCAGACTGCCAAAACCTGTTTCCCACAGCTTTTCAAAAACCACTTTTCAGATGTACAAGAACTCTTATTTGTCGAAAATCTGCATGAATCTAAAATTAAACACAACAACAGCAATTCATGCTAAAAAGACTTCATAAAGAAGGAAACCATGGCAACCAACTTATTTATTTTTAACTGCACCAGACATTATCTCGATCTTCACCCCAATACTAAGTACATAAGGCCCTGGCTTCTCATATGCAGCCTTGTTCCCACTGGCATTCTGTAAGTCAAAATTAGCAATGGATAGTGTCAGATTTATATTCCTAAATGCAATGTCACACTTACTCATGATGTACTGAAAAGAGCCTTTGAAGAAGGAAGTCCTGTGTGTGACGAGGTGAAGCTCACCTCCTGTGTATCTCAGGGTCAGTGTGCTGCTTCTATTGCCTACCTCAGGCTCTCTGGTCATGAGACTGGCTCTGATCCTATGTTGTAGAAGCACACTGACCACACAGGACAAAAGCAGACAACAGTATGGTGACAAACAAGCATTATAGCATTCTCATAGTGTAGAGGCTCTTGGTACTCAGGAATCCTGTCTTCGCTCGTTACCTGGAGTGCTTGCTTTGAAAGCACTCCTTAGGATCCTGTTCTCCCATCTCAGGGCCAGATAATTCACACTTAACAGTGCCTTTTTCTTCATCAAAAACTTAGCACTTCTAGGTACAAGTCTGGGTTTTGTTAGAATAGCTTCAACGTGCTCATCAGAAATTTTCATGATGAGATTGGAAACGAAAACCATATTTTCCGGTTTATAAATTTCAAAAACAGTTCACTTTTAAAAAGGGAAGCTGAGTTGAGATTCAATCAAGGCATTTTAATGTAGGTTTAGGCGTGAGGGCTGAGAGAAATGGAGGCACTCAGAAGACAAGTGGAGGTACTCACCAGAGAAATGGAGGCACTCAGAAGGAAAGGCAGAGCGCATCAGAGAGCATGAATGTGTGGTCTTCTCAAAAAAGAGCAGAGGAAGGGCGCACTGAATTAATCAGCATTATCTAGAGGAACAGAGCAGATATGTATTACATCTAATAAATAACTTTAACATAATACAAACTATATATACTCACATATACATAGCTTATAGTATGCTATAGTTTATATAATGTTAAAATTATGACAGCAAAAGCCTTGCACCTGAGAGGCAGAGGGTCTGGAGTTGTGTAGTTGTCCAACTTTAAGACTGGGTGCCTTGGCCATGGGAGGAATCCCACAAAGCCTGCTTCACACCAAGAGGCTGAGAACCTGGTAGCTGTGTCCGTGAGCGTGGATGCCTCAGCAGTCCCAACCTGGTATTGAAAGAATCCCTGCAGAGCAGGCCTTAGGAATGACGGAAACTCTGGAGTGCGGGTTCTGACGTCAGTGAAGGAAGCAATAGCAACACCAAGAGGGAAGGCCGAGCGGGTAAGAGGGAAGGTCACGAGAGCAGAGGACAAATAATCACTCTGTCACACCCTTTTCCATCTAGGCTGCTCCCAGAAGATGCCACCCATACTCTGAGTAGGACTCCCTACGTCAGTTAAGGCACTCCTTCAAGCAAAGCTCTCTGATAAGAAGTTGACATAAAAATGAGCCATCACACATGCCCAAGTGTAGGTGTAGACTTACCAGGGCAGAGGCACCACAACACACTGTACATACTATTATTTATTTGAAAATCTAGTAGTTTGTTTTAATAAATATCAATAAATCCAACATGGTATTGTAAATATGTCTTTCATAATTCCTTTATTTTTTACTTCTGTTAGAAATACTGGCAAGAAAAACTCAGTATGTCCAAAGTTACAGCTTCATTCTTCCTTGTTTCTGTTGTACAGACATTCTGTAGGTTCCTGGATGAAATACGGACTGTCCTGTTGAACATCAAAGACCTCCACGACAGAAACCACCACCAGGATGTTTCAAGGCACGAAGGGAATAACTCAATAGCTAATGGAGTCAGATAGAAAATTGACCTTACATTTTCTGAAATGAATGGAAAATGTGATGTATAAAAGCACTGTGGCCTCCTTGTCTATGATCCATTTCCAGGGTTAAATCAGGGGCCATGGGAAGAATGTGTCTTTTAACAATCTACTTGCAAGAAGCATTTAGCTCCTTGGAGTTTCATTTCAGTTTCTTCCCTACTTGTCCCTCTTGTCCATTTTCCAGGGTGTCCATCCATTGGATTGTTTGGTAGACCCATTTACTTGATTTCCATTCTCTGCTTTCTAGGATCAGAGCCAAGGTGAGCAGGAATTGTAAGAACACAGGCAAATATCAGGCAGGTACTCACGGACAAGAATGACTACTTAATGATGCATTGAGTGTTACATCTGTTGTCCCCCCCACCCCCCGAAGTAAAAGAAGACAAACAAAAGAAAAACACAGTTCTCAAATTGCTTCTTTGAAAGCAGACGATGCCAGAAGTGCTTTGCCTTTTCAGCTCTGGTACAGAGACATGGATTCTTCCTTTGCTTGCAGAAAGAGAGAGGGAGAGACATTACAGCGTCTCAATTTCCACAGCTGCAGCTGCTCTGTTTCTGTTTTCTGTGATAGCCTCTTTGTTTCCAACACCTCCCATTTCTGGTAGCTGCTTGGAAGATTTATTCAGCAAATATTTAGTTTGCCCCAGCATGGAATGAGTCAGTGCCCATGATAAATGATGAAATGATGACGGCTGATGTCTGCCTGTGGGCGTGGAGGAACACGACGGAATCCAGGTGCAGCTAAAGTTTGCAGTCACCATCCTTGAGGGATGTGAAAATGAATCCTGCTTACTCGGCGGAGACCAGGAGATAAGGAGCATGAGAGTAAAGGAGACGGTACTGTCTTCTGTGTTTCGTGGAATACTGTGAAGTGGGTGTCTTTAGCAGAAACCAAATTTCAGTTGTCCTCAGCACTCCACATGCCTGTACCATGACTCCCACACAGGGGTGTGAACATGTGTGCAATATAAATGGGCAAATAACATAAACTCAAAGTAATGTACAACAAAGTTTGGCATAATTTAACACAGAAATTACAAACAATAGATGCTTGTTCTTTCTGTGTCTATCATCAGATTTACCATCAAATGCTACTAAGTTTGATTCCTCTATATTGGAAAACCATTTATAAGTGGATAAAGCTCAGAGGAGTGCTGTTTATTCCTGAGAAATAAAGGTGGAAAATTCTTAAACTTGTTAATTACACAATTACATATGCAAGTGGCAGGGAAAACATGGAAGGAAACCCTGAACAAAGTTCTCTTTTGTTTCCTAGAAACGCTCGTTTTGGAGTGTACGTATTTAAATTGTGAGTGTGTGGTGCACTGCAGGCAGAGACCGAGGCTGCCCTTGCATTCTATCGTGAAGATACATTTCCAGCCCCTTCAATGATTTTGCCACTGAAAGCAAATAGGAAAGGGAGAACACCAAACTATAATTGGAATTGAAGATTTAAAGCCTGATATTTTGCTCAAAGCCATGTTGCTATTTGCATTTTTTATTTGTGTATTATACTTATGTTCAGAAGTGTCTGATGTACAGTGGGATTAAAAGACTCTTTGACACAATCAAAGCAAAGGGGAAAATCAGGGAGAACTAGTGCAGAAGGGGAGACGTGTCTGAGGTGCGACTGTCGTGAGACTCGCTTTCCCACTTTCCAGAGCTCCGAGTCTCCTGGCTGTTGCCCTCGGTCGTAAGCCAGCAATTACCTCTTCGCGGTGTCCATGAACCAACCAGAATAGTTCTGAAAAAGCATAGTAATTTTCGATGCTTAGACTGAGAAACGTTTCTTCGTCCCATGGGTCTCCATAAAAGAGCCAATGCATCATCTAGAGGGAGGCCTCCAGAGGATCTTCACAGGAGTGGGGTGCATTTCACGGAGGGGCTGCCTCATAGCATGTCCCCAGGGGCTCATACACACTCTTTTATCTAGTAGCTGAAGTTAGTTAACCTTTCTGTGGCTGATGTGCTCGCTTCTACCAGGATAGGAGAGCGCGAGCGACCCCTTGGGCTCCATCCAGCAGTAAAGTTATCTGTTTTGGCTTCTGATCATTTCAGTAGGTCTTTTTTAAAATTTTTTATTTTCTTGCTACCATTCAAAACTTCCACTTCCTCCTCTCCTCCCATTTCCCTCTGGCTCCCCGATTCACCCTCCCCACTCCCGCTCCAGTCCTAGGAGAGGGCAGGGTATCCTGTCCTGTGTGAAGTCCAAGGCCCTCCCCGCTCCATCCAGGCTCAGGGAGGTCTGCATTCAAATAGACCAGGGTCCCAAAAGGCCAGCACTTGCAGTTAGAGACAAATCCCAGCTCTACCATCATTGGCCTCTCAATCTACCCCAATCGTCCTCCACGTTCAGAGGGTCCAGCTTGATCACATGCTCATTCAGTCCCAGTCCAGCTGGCTCTGGTGAGCTCCCATTAGATCAGGCACACTGTCTTAGTGGGTGGACCAACCCCTCGCGGTCCCGACTTCCTTGCTCATATTCTCCCTCCCTCTGCTCCTCAACTGGACCTTGGGAACTCAGTCCAGTGCTCCGAAAAGTTCTCTTTGCTAAACAAATGAACAAAGAAACAAGCAAACAAAAACCAAAAACCAGTTCCCAGCTTCTTTTGAAATAAGATTCTGTGGCTGTGCATACTCAAACTTCCTGAGACTCCACAGTATTGAATAGAGCCCAGGAAAAAGAAGCCACAAGAAACCATATCAATTGTGAAAAGAGAAGTATTTAAGGAATTACTAGATGTCATTAAGGAGGCATCCATAAGGTATATAAAAGGACACTGAATGACAGTCCACACTGGAAGCATACCTGGAGAGGATTTGCTCCCTAATGCCAAGTGCAGACTTACTGGAGAGGTTGAGACTGGCTCTTCTGGCTGTGTGGTTTCTAATGCTTCAGGTCATGTTCAGTTTATTAGTGAGTCTGGAGAGAAGGGACATGTGTACAGGAACTGGTGTGAAGGATGTCTTCTAGTGGGGTCCCATCAACACTTGTGAGGCCACAAGCCTCCAGAGTTTTCATGCAGCCACACTGCAGAACCAAAAGAGCAGATACAGCCACTCAGCAGAAGTCTCTGCCTCTGGCCCCTCCCCTCTGTTGATAACTATGGCTGATGAAACTGAAAACGACACAAACTGAAGGAGGAAAAATATTTCAGGTTTGACTCCAGTCTTACAAAGGAACACAGCAAAGGATGAATTTGAAGACCAGCGGCAATAAAATGGATAACTGGCAGACTTACCTTCCCCAACCGTTGGATCCCAAGACGTGGAATGTACATTTTCAAAACAAATGGTATGCCACTCAAGGAGCTAGCATGAGAAAAAAGCTGTGCTCTGGGGTATCCGTAATATCTCCAATAAGTAGTTAATCTTCTCTTTGTCACATAAACATGCTGTTATTTCTGTATATGACTTAGAAGTGGTAATTTAGACCATTGAAATGTCACTCAGTCAATTATCCTCTGAAAAAAGGAGACCATAGTTTAGGTACATGTTAATTCATTAATTTGGTCAGTCCATAAATATTCAATGAATACTTACTTTCATCTAGGTACTGGAAATACAGATAAAGATAAAAATGGAAAGGCCTCCAGGACTTTAAAGTGATAATTGCCTTGAAGAAGATGCGTGAGTTCGATGAGAGCAGCTAAGAGAGAGAGACGTGGCTCACTCAGGTCAGGAAAATGTCCTAGTTTGTGAAAGTTCTGAATCAAAAGGAATTTGTTGTCACCCGGAAAAGTGAACATGGCATGCAGAGATCCTGGGAAGGGAGACAGCGCACACTGACTGGAGTCTGAAGGTCTGTGTGCTTGATGCAGGGATCCTGGCGAGACTTCACTGAGAGAGACTCCCTCCCCAGCCATTTCACCTCTGCTCTCCTGGGCCTCCAGCTTAGCTATGGAGGTTACAGACTTGAATTATCTGGCTTCCATATAATTTCACAAGACGCTTATGTTAGAAAGAAATTGGGGAGGGGGCTACACATGCAACACAGCACACTTGCAGAGGTCAGAGACAACTTGTGAATCCGGTTCTTTTCTTCCATCTTTGTGTGGTTGTCAGGGCAATAGCTCAGGTGGTTATGCTTGCATGGCAAGGGCTTCACCCACGAAGCCATCTTCCTAGTCCCATTTCTTCATAATAGATTTCTTCTCTCTGCATATGAACTTTCTGTGGGCTCTCTGTCTCTTGAGAACTCTGATACACATTTTAGCAGTTCAGTAAACACATTAGTTCCTTTATGAGGATTTGATCTCTACTGAAATGAGTCTCCACTGGGAGGCATTAGCAATGTCTCCAGGCATTTGATTGCTATCACCTGACAATGGTGTTTGATGTTCCTGGCATCTAGAGGATTAGAAAGGCTAAGCTCTGCACATGAGAAAAACAGAGTGACTTATCTACCACCCAAAGAAATAGTTGAAAAATTGCTTCGTGTGAGTGGATTAACACTAAGATATTTTAGCATGATTAGGCATGGATGCTATCTTGGGATTACTATTGCTGTGATGAAACACCATGAACAAAGCAACTTGGGAAGGAAAGGGTTTGTTTAGCTTACACTTCTAACATCACAGTTCATTATTGAAGGAAGTCAGGACAGGAACTCAAGCAGGACAGGATTCTGGAGGCAGGAGCTGATACGGAGGCCATGGAGGGGTGCTGCTTACTGACTTGCTCATCATGACTTGCTCACCCTGCTTTCTTATAGAACCCAGGACCACCATCCCAGGAATGGCACCACCCATAATGGGGTAGGCCTGCTCCTCTTAATCACTAATTAAGAAAATGCCCCAAAGTCTTGCCTGCAGCCTGATCTTAGGAAAACATTTTATTGGTTGAGAGCCTCCCCTCTCTGATTACTCTAGTTTGTATCAAGTTGAAAAAATATCTAGCCAGTACAGAGGATGAGGGTAGAGATTAGGAGATAAAGGTGGTGAGTGTGAGGATTTGTTCTTAAAAGCCATTTTAGTTTGAAAAAAGAAAACACAAAAAGCAGGTGTACTGGTGAGTTTTTGACAACATGACACAAATAGGGTCACCTGGGAAGAGGGAATCTCAGTTAAGGAATTACCTCCATCAGATTAGCATGTAGGCATCTTGTCAGGTATTTTCTTAACTGCGAGCTGATCTAGGAAGGTCCAACATACTTTTATAAAATTGTCAAATAGTAAAATAAAATTTAAAAAGTTAAGAAAAAAGAAAGATTTTGTTAATATTAGCTTTGTAGAACATTAATTATTTTATTACTTTTTATGGCAATTAAAGTATGCCTATAAAATCTCTGTCCCTCAGGAGGGTGAAGAAAGTCAAGAACATTAATTCAAAAGGCTTCATACAGGGGAACAGAACACTGATAGTAATCACAGTTTAGTTAGCTTATTTATAAGAGTTATGTAAAGTGCTTCACTTCTGTGGCGTGAAGGAACCAAATAATTCTCTACCAACTCAGTCTTCACACCTGAAAGTGTTTTCCAGTAGGAATGCAAAACAAAGCCTCTCACAGCTCATCACGGGCCAGTGTTGCTGCAGCCTCACTGAACAGGGTGCTGTAGGCGCACCACCGGAAAGCTAAGGAGACCTACATTCTGAGAGTTTTCCTATGACACCACAGAGCACTGTCTGAGCTGACCCAAGGTGAAAGGACTTGATTATCACTGGAAAGTGATGGGTCAGGCAAGCACAGCAAGGCTACCAGTTTAAGAAACTGGAACTCCACCTAGTCTGGGTCACATATATACTACTCTTCAAGTCACATACTTGGCAGCCTGAGAGCCCTATCTTCACATACTAAGCAAAACATGTCACTCTGAACAGTGCACCTAACAACAGAAGAACTTCTCACCTGTATCATGGCACACCCCTCTCCAAGCAACAGAATGAATTTTACCTGTGCTTACAATAATCAAATGCACACCGATTCTATAGTCTTACTATGAAGATTCTATAGTATTACTTGTGTATGGTGAAAACGATAATATTGATTTATCTGGAAGTAACTTTATCCAAACCCAGGTTGGTGGTCTATAACACTACTTCCCGTACTTGGAAAGAAAAAGCAGGAGGACCCAGAGCTCAGGGTCAGCCTCAGATGCACAGTTTACAGTTAACCTTGGTCACAAAGATAATATTGGGGGGGGGGACGACTGACAAAAGAAAAACTTAAAAAAGAAAAACCAAACTGAAAAAATCAGAAAAAGATAAGATAATTTTCATTATATTTTAAAAGTTAACACTTAAGCATCAGAGAAAGAAAAATTTTAGTAAAAAAAGACATAGGTTATGAGTGAACTCTACAAGGAGAGCAGAAAGACCTAAAGTAAAATTGTCTCTGAAAAAATTTAATATTCATATCTTGTTGAAAATAAAATCTAAAAATTCTCATGCTGTATGGGCAACAAATAACAATGTAGCTACTTCTTAACTAGGCAAGCTTTGGAGTATTACAGTTCAAAAGATCCTCGTTATTCTCATTCTTGTGCAAAGCTACATTATACTCTGCTGTCAGCCCTGGAGACACTGTTTGCATGCATTTATGCTTGTATGCATGGATGTATGTACATATGTATGCATGTATGTGTATATGCATGTATTATTTTTGTGAGAAATGGTCTTGCCCAGTAATAGAGCTGCACTGAATTCACAATCCTCCTGCCTCAGCACCCTGATTTCTGAGATAAAAAGTGTGAGTCCCCAGGCTCTACTGGGTCCTTTGTTTAATCTTTATTTTAAGATCTCTCTCTTCCTCTCTCCTCCCTTCCCTTCCCCTCCTCTTCTTTCCTCTTCTATCCTCTCCTCTCCTCCCTTCTCTTCTGCATCCTTTTCCTCCCCTCCCATTCACCTGCCCTCCAGACCTAGACATTTAATACTCAATATGTGTTTCTTTTAATCCAATTATTTGTCTAGAGTTTTCTAAAGATATAGTTTTATAGTATTTTATTATTTCTGGTGGTGATGGTGGTGGTGGTCTTATGTGTGTATATGTCTGCCAACTTGCTTATGCCAAGAGTCAGTTTTCATTTCTTTCTTTTCCCTGTGCATCTGAGGATTGAAAGCAGGGCAGCAATGGCTCAAACTGAGTTTTAAGAAGACAAACTTTGTTTTTGTTATTTTTTTTTGTTTTGTTTTAAGAAGAAGAGAACTTGAATGTGGGGAAAATGTAGGGAATGTAGGAAAATGAGGCTGGGTGAGTGAACATGATCTAAGCACATTTTAAACATATATGAAATTAGAGGATGCCAACTTAATAAAAGAAGGCAAACACATGAAAATCAACGTCATTTGTTACCAGCCAGCACTGTGCATTAAAAAGATTCTCCACAGCTGGTACTATCATGAATACGAAATGAGGTTCAGGGTTTAGAATTAGGAAACTGATTTCATGCACTCAGGGACCCCGGGCTTCCACCTCCTGTTCACAGCTGCAGTGGTCTGGCTTCCTCATCTAGAAGGGAGCTGGCCCCAGCGCGCTCCCGGCGCTGTTTACACAGATTCACCTTTCACTCCCACTCCTGATAAGAGGAGCTGCATTTCCTTGGAGACCACGCGGTCCAGACACCAGGGAGATGGAGGCTTGACGAGGGCAGAGCTGTGCGGTGATTGCTGCAGTTCTTAGTGGTTGGAGTGTAAAGTGTTGGAAGTGTAATTTATAAAGCTTCCAGCTTATGCATCTCTTGCTACAACACATTTTAAATCAAAGAAAGTAAAGGCTTTCGCCATTGGAACACGTGGAAAAGTGCTTGCGCCGTGGTTCCTAGAGTCAATGCAATCTATGGGATGAAACTTTAAATGATAAAATGTCTTCCTTCATGCTTTTTCTTTTCTGTTGCTTAAAACTTTCCCTTTTCTTAGTTTGAGTATTGGTGAAAAAAAAATACTCCAAACATTTATGTGACTTCTGCTTTTGATTCTAGAGGGGGAAGCCTTTTGTTGTAGGTAGTAAAAATCAAGGGACACAGAAAGGGTCAGGATTTGCCAAAGGACAAAGGTCATAATGAGTGACTGACTCAAGAGGTCATAAGGTCAAAGGTGCAACTGGAATCCCATAACCTCCCCTCAGATTTTATCTCAGAGAGGCCAGCAGGGCTTTCAAACTTCTGGGAAGGAACCCGTACACATGTTCACATTTTTCCTTGAAAAATTACTTGAAAATGATTCTGCACCAGATGATTTTTTTCCCCTTTGAAACCAAATGGCATGAAATAGGCTTTTATATAAGCTGACCGTCTCTTTAGCTGTTTATTTGTATTCGACGCTGGCATCTGAGAGGAAGAAGAGCTAACAGAGATTAATATGTGTTTTTTTAAATGGAAAAATAAGACCATTATTTAGAAGATCAGAGACAGGACAGAAGAAGTACATGTATCTTTCTTATTTTCTTTTCCAGTCTCCTCTGTATTTAGGTACTGTACCTAAGATTCTGGGTTTGAGTTCTGGGAAAAAATAAAAAAGTAACAGGCATCACTGAGACTTCCCACATGACTACATCCTCATGCTATGCATTTACGGTAATCATTCCACTCCTTATTTTTTCTTTTACTGATTTGAAACGACTAAGACCTTGGTGATGCCAGGGCCACTATTTAGGCCACAGTCTCTGTGGCAGCCCTCATGACATATTAGAAGTTGGAGATTGTAGCTCCCGCACGTGAGACAGAGGGCAAGGACAGAGCCTGGCTTTTCAACTCCATTGCTTTCTAACCTCTCGTGAGCACTTAATTCCTCACAGAGAAGGAAATGGTCACGGTGTAGAATCCTGTGGCCCGTGAAGGGTAATTGGATAACATCTTTTGAAAGATTTACAAGGCTGCCAAAGATCTTGCCAGCTTTAAACCTGATTGATTCAGTGTGAAAAGTTCGGAACAATTCCGACCTAAAAGTTTAAAGACAGACCTTCCCTGTGAAAGCATAATTTAGGGCCTGTAATAAAATTGTATTGGAACCAGCACATTGAAGTACACAGCCATACATTGTAAAAGTTAGCATTATGTTAAAGGACTTTTCTTTCTGTCTTAAATCTCCCGAAGAACCTAAATCGTCCACCGGATACTTCAATAATGACACACTTTGGTTTCTGCATTCTTTCCCTCCAAGATTTCCCTACAGGAAGACACAATTCTCTGACTGCTTCATCTTTCTACCCAAGTTTACTTTTTCCTAATGTATACTTCACACAGTTTATGCAACTTTCATCGTATTAGGTAAGACTAAGGAGGTCAAAGTCTTAGTAACTGCAGAGTGGTTTCAACAGATTGTCCCACATTTTAATTTTTTAAAGTGCTGATTTTCATCATATGTTAACTTCCATCTTGACAAAATATATATATACTCCTATTTAGTGCAATATTTTATGGATGGGCTCCCCTACTTTTGATGAGTCAGACAAATTAATGATTAAACATCTTCCAGCTAATTACTTCAGTACATTAATTATTTATCTGGATCTATAAGTCTATCATTCTACTAACCTCCATTTCCTGCTGCCTGTCTGTGAAGTGGCAGGTTTGAATAAAGGAAAGCATAAAAATTCCAAATAAATACAATTAAGTAGAGTACACATGGCTTTTTCTCTTTTCTTTATTATTGAGGAAATTGAAATGATGGCCCTAAAACAAAGGTCTGGTTGTGTTTAAACAATGCTCCTTTTGTGACACGCTGGCTAACTGCATTTCCTCCTCAAATTTCAGTTTGGAGAACTGAGTGGGACGATGGCAGCCGCTGGCTTCTTACCTGTAGTTGGAGAGGATGCCATTTGCCTTTTGAAGCTTTGTTCTCTCTTAGATGTTTAACGCAGGAATCGTGATTGATGGACGCTTGTGTCACTAGACACATGGTTACCAGTGGCCAGGCCAGGAATGATTTTTTGTTTTTTTGTAGTTTATCAGAACACTAATGTTCCAACACCCTGGGAACTTGATTTCTTCCCATTGTTAAAAAGAAAGAACAGTAATGTCTAGAAAAATGTAGTTGAAAAGAAATGAATGAAGACATATAGGAAGGAAGGCCTTTTGTCGGAAAGACAAGTGTAAAGGGCTTTTAGGAAGGATGGAGGGGCCAAAGCCCAGGCTCTCATGTGACTTCCCGAGGAATGAGGTAATCATGTGACTTCCCGAGGAATGAGGCAATCACTTGGCTCAAGCTCGCACTCCGGTCAACATTAGGTGACAAGGAGGTGATTCAATCACCCTCCTGAGAAGCCTCCCTGTTTTGTGAATTAGAAGAGTTTCCTCCTTTTATTAAAGTCGTCAGGGTCAGGTAAATTCACATGTATCAACTTCCAGCTGGTGGTCAGTGTCGTCTGCAGAAGGCATTGCTCCTCAGGTTGGTCGGTAAGAGTTCACCGTAAGTTGTAGTTAGTAAGCTGAAAACTGTTAATGATTCCCAGGGGAATCAAAGAGATCAGCAATTGACAAGATAACAGAGATATTTGTATATCTATCTATCTATCTATCTATCTATCTATCTATCTATCTATCTATCTATCTGACATTAAATATCTTTTTTGTCCTATTGAAAGGACACAATTGTATAGCTTTTAGGGATCCTGATTTTTGGTTCTAGTGCCATCTAGTGGCAAGGTAGAAGAAGTCAGGGTACAGGATACAAGAGGCCTTAGGGGTCATCACTGGGTAATGATTGATTAATAGTCTTCAATACTTGGATATTAAAAAATAATAAAACAAAATACTAAAAAGGAAACACCAGATACAAATGTTACCACTTTCCTAAGAGAAAACACTATAGGAAGCCCGTGAGTGAAAGGATTAAGACCAATGTCTCTCTTGTTGATTCTTTTTGACATTCCATGTGTGCCACACAGTCAGATGCCAGCCTTCCTTCATAGTATGACGTGAAGCTATTCTCTCCCATGAGTTTTTCTCAGCAGCTGGGCTTCTAGGACCCCCCAAGATTATTCACCCTCATTGCTCATGTCATCTTCCTAAAAGTGGATTCTGCCCACTCATTTATAATCTCCAGGTTGGGAGGACCTTGTTCTTGGTGTGTTACCTTCAGGATTTGTGTCATTACTAAGCCTTCCTTCTGTGTCCTTCACCCTCTGATGGAACATCTCTAGGGGGTCATACATTTAATTGAATCCAAAGTGGCTTACACTGTTGTTTTCAGAATCAGTAGTGTTGTTAATGTCGAATCCACACTCCCAGCCTTAGACCCCAGTGCTCAAAGCAGCCAGGGCTCAGCACCCAGACTTTGGTACATAATAATCTGGATTCAAATTCAAAATCTGGATTTCAGGTGTCCAACTAGGTTGTCCTTTTTTTTTGTTGTTGTTGTTGTTTTTGATTTTTCGAGACAGGATTTCTCTGTAGCTTTGAAGCCTGTCCTGGAACTAGCTCTTGTAGACCAGGCTGGCCTCGAACTCACAGAGATCCTCCTGCCTCTGCCTCCTGAGTGCTGGGATTAAAGGCCTGTGCCACCGCCGCCCATCCTAGGTTGTCTTTGGCACACAACTTCTCTAGGTTGATTTTGGGAAATTAGATTATATGTCTGAAAGTGTTTACAACAGAGCATAACACATGCTTCACAAGGTTGTCTTCTATACTGTTGTGAGTCACCGTAACAGAGTGACGGTTGTAGTAACACTTGAAAAGAGTGTAATGAACAACATGTCTAACTGCACACATATGGAGGTTCGAAACTATGATTTATACTATATAAAATGCCGCGGGACAAGCATTGTGGAATGTTTCACACTATGTGCAGTTACATACTGAATACAGGTATGTTCTCTTTCTACATAGCTATAATAATTAGTTTAATTGAGACTGATAACTCATGAGATACAACAGTCTATGTAACTTTGGGTATCTTGGCATTACCTAAACATATGCAACCTCAATAATTCCAATATAACAACTTAACATTTCATTTCACCTTAGGTCTAGGAAAGGGATCCATAACTCAAAATCTTTAAGGAAAGGGCAACTAACTGTGTAACTGAGGAAACCAAGTCCTAGATATTACAGAGGCTATTACTACAGAAAGAGAATGTAGACTAAGAGATGGAGCCGAGAAAGGCTAACACATTGTAAACCAACTGGGAAAAACAGAGGGGCCTCTGGACTAGAGAAAGGATATACACCCCTGGTAATGCTGACTGTTAAACATTGGCACAATCTTGGGAACAAGACAAGTTTATTTTTAATCTATTATTTTATAGGTCATAACTAGCCATGGCTTTGACTGGGTTGTCACTGAAGTAGGTGTTAGCAAGGATCCTATAGGCTCTTCCCTTTTCAGATTCATCAGCTGCCTGAAGTCTTGGCCTTGGGCCCTTCCTCAGTTGAGATGCATGGAGTACTTCTCCTCCATCCTCAGTTGGGCCTTCCCTCCTCAGTTTTTAAGACTCTTGGACCCAACTGAATCCCCCAAGAGATTTCCTTAATTCACTTGTGTGAATTGGAAATAGTAAGTTGTTCCATCTTTGACCTGAATGCTCTTTCATCAAAGTACAGTGTGTGGTGTGTGTATAGACAGGGCACAGTTGGAATACTGACTACTTTTTGGCAAAATAGCCGGTGAGTAGGAAACTTATTGAGGTGGTGCTCTATACTCCTGAGAAAAATGGAAACGTGACTTCTTGGTCTTCCTTCCACTCACCAATCTACCTTCTTCTTGCCTCCTGACAGTGGGGGAAGCTGGGAAATGAGAAGGAAGTTGGCATTTATTTGGCAAGAAATCATGCTTTTCCCTCTTGTGTAACACTAAGTAAAAATGTGATGTGTTTTGATAGGAAGTGATTGCTCACGGCAGCCAGAAAAATAAATTCCCTCCTCTGGAGAGGAATGGTTCAGGAAAGATGTCCCTCTTCCAGGTTGATACAGACCTCTGGAAGGTTGTGCAGGCAGATAGATAGAACAACCACAAAGCCTCTGGCTGGGCTGGTTGTAGAGATCAAGGCTTCCCCATAAATGACAGACTGCTATGTTCTGATGTCCCCTGCAAAAGCTTACCTCACCCTCTGTTCATCATGCTTGGAGACGTGATTTCCTGTGGTCTTTCCCAGATTTCAAGGAGTTCCTTGTACTGTTTCTGAGAGTTCTAAAATGCTCCATCATACAAGTAATCTTGGTCTCTTGCATAATCTTCCTTCTTGGGGATTTATTTGCTAGAAGCAAAGAATATGCTGTTTCAGTTCAATCATAGCACAATTGTCAGTGCTTCTATCACTGGGTTTGCCACAGATCAAGGATATGAATGCTTTAAATGATATGAAGATGAATAATTTTAAACATCCATAGTAAAGTATTCCAGTGTGTATCAGAATACATATATACCATCCATCCTGACATTCCAAGTGTGGTTCAAGAATGGGTACCCTCTCTGCAGACTGGTGGCAACAGCATCTTCATTTCCACCTCATCCCCTTGTGCCTTGGGTGCATGTGGGAGTTTGAGCAGCTCTAAGAGTGAGTTGAACTCTTCCCTGTTAAACAGCATTGTGTGGATGCCTCACTTTTAAAAATGGTGAGTCAATTCAATGAATTGAAATTCATTGAAGGAAAAATAACACAGAAGTGTCATCTAAACACAGCGATCTCTGAACACCTACACCGACGCCTGAAGTTCAAAAAGCAGAGCACTGACAGATGGCCCCAGATGTGCCTGATTAGTTGGGTTCTTATTCTTAATTTCCTTATCCTTTTTACACAATCTTTTGTTTGGTTTTGTTTCTTAAGACAGCAAGTCATATAACCCAACTGGTCTCAAGATGGCTAATATAGACCTCAAACTCCTTCCCCTCCAAGGAAACTGGATTACAGGTACAAATAACCATGTCTGGCTAAAGCATCTACATCCTTGCATACATACAGCAATGCATACAATCTTTCTTTTTCGGGGTTTCTGTAGCTGTGAAGAGACACTGTGACCACAGCAACTCTTATAAGGCAAACATTTAACGGGGGCATGCTTATAGTTCCAGAGGTTCAGTGCATTGCCATCATGGTGGAGAACATGGAGGCATGCAGGCAGATGTGGTACTGGAGAAGTAGCTGAAAGTCATACATCGTACAGAAAACAACAGGAAAATGGACTGCAACACTGGGTATACTTGAGCATAAGAGCGCTTAAAGCCTGCCCCCACAGTGACAGACTTCCCCCAACAGGGCCATACCCACTCACACAAAGCCACCGCTCCTAATAGTGCCACTCCCTTTGGGGGGCGTTTCCTTTCAAACCACCACACAACTCTGTCCCCATCTCCTCCTTTCTCCTTTCCCCTGTGTACCTTGAAACTTCATTATTATCCCTGTTTTCCACATAAGTAACTGACTTCAATCTTTGTCTCTTTAGATTTTTTTCCCCACTCTGTCAAGAGGCATTATTAGGCACTTCCTTTATCCCATTTTAGGTTTTGAGAATTGATTCTCAGTCTCTGTGTTCATATATATTCTATCATCAGAAATGTCTCAGGCACCTAAAATAATTTCTTTCTCATTAGCAACCAAGAAACCAAAGGATCCCCGCTTCTCTGGACTTGAGCTAATGATGGAGCTCGGTGGACATGCACCTGCTGCAGGCCTTAAGTTGGACATAGACATCCGCACAGGCCCAGGATAAATTTTTAACTTATATGTAAGCAAAAGTAGTTGAGAGATGCAGAGATGCAGAAGGTGTCCTGAGATCCTCTGGGAGCCCTAGGAGTGCAATTTGCCATATACCTGCCAGGCCATCAGCTAAATTAGGCTCTTTCAGGCAAACAATTGCCAGAAGTTATAAAACAAATAATCCTCTGGTCTGAATTGCTAATTGCTAGCTCTTGCACCTCAGGGGAATTCTGCTTTACTTCCTCAATCCTGGGTAGTGATTATTCAACCATAGTTTCTTTAATCTAAGTACCACTAAACCAGAAATTTCATTAGCACAATGCACGGACTATAAATCTCATGCTTTCAAAACACCTATACTTCATGATACATTTAAAGGGGATGGGCCTTTTGTGATGTAATATTAAGGATATATAATATGATGAAGCTGTGGTATGCCAATGGACCCTTCCAAATGACTAAGCCATGAGATTCTTTAATGGTGTTGAAAAGTCATTTCAAGATCCACAGGGGCATTTTTATCCATAAAATACTTTATATCTTTATCAACACACCATCTGAAATGAAGGCAGTTGACGATTAATACTTTATTTGCTAGATAATTGATTCAACAGTTCAGTGCACATCTAGTAAAAATTGTTGGAAGCTGATCATTTTTGTTATCCAAGACTTAACTGCTTATGACTACAGCTGTTTTGATACAAGAATTAAGAATTGATAGAAGAATTTTACCTGAATTGTTATCGGATGTCTCAAGTGGATTACTTGTGTCATGTAGTTTCCTCACCCTAACTTCAGTACTAAGGAAGAGACTGACCATGAGCTACAGCTAGATCAAATCTGCGCAATTCAGGGAACAAGTTAAAACTCTCAGCCCTTTCATTCTCTTGGTCCCTGACTTAATTTTTCCCAAGTTAAGAGTGTCCATGAAGCCTGCGACTACACAGAGTAGGCAAAAATCTGGTTAACTTGAAATCTGGTTAACAAAATGAATCGAAATGGAAAGCCATTCATTTCCCTTAAACACAAATAAAGGATAATTAAAATACACGTGGAAAAGTGATTTTGAGAACGACAATTTCCAGGAAAACAGCTTTTCTGAACGAGATTTCCTGGCATTACTCTTAGTTATGTTTTTATGTTCACATATCTTACATTTGTTTTAAAAATACAATGTTTCGAGGCCACAGGTGTATATACCTTTATGAATGCCTCTCTCTTTCTCTTCCTATTTGCACACACACTTCATTTGTAAAATGACTAAAGGTTATTAGTGCGTCTCTCCTCAGACTTCTGCATGGACCTCTCAGTTCCCCAGTGTTTGGAAAAAAGAGTGATAAACAATGCAACCACAACTGCAGAGTTCTCTGATAAAATCTTCACCGGCAGCAGTGACTGTGCAAACCTCAGGGCCCTTGTGTGTGAGGTTCTCAGAGGAACAGAGGCTACAGTTTAGGTCATAAAAGGGTAACTGCTTTGGAAACAGTAAGCGGTGCTCTTCTTTTGTGCAAAATATAGGGACTGACCCTGTTTAACCCAGTTCTTGACATGCTGGCGGGGAAAGATAACCTAATTTTTTTTCAGTGGGGAGAGACCTAGCGAAATTCCATACCTATCTTTCCAGTCAGTAGACAACAGCTCACAGCATCACTCAGGATGACTGGAACACTTTATGACCATCACAGAGAAACCCTTGCAAAGACTCATTCCCCTTTCGTAGGTCTCAGCATTAGGGGATGCTAAGACATAAGAAAGAAAGCTCAAATAAAATCAAGTAACGGGAAACCATGAGATGGCTTGTTGTACAAGCAAGTAGTCTTTGAAACAATGACCCAATGTTATCCTAAGGTTATAATCACAGAGATAATTGTTGAATGGTAATGGATGGATCATGATTGCTTCAATTTCTTTCTTTTAAGTGTTTCAGAAAGTTAATATTTCTTCCTTGGCTGTGTAAGACTTCCTTAAAGAAGCCTAAAGAGAAACACAAATGTTTCCAATAACTGTTCTGCAGACCTAACTTTTCTGTACTTGATATGGTTTGATTTTTTCATAATTATATATATATGCATGTATGTATGTATATATATATATATAAAATATTGTATGTAGTTGGGATGGAGCGATGACTCATCAGTTAAGAGCTCTGGCTGCTTTTCTAGAGGACCCAAATTCAATTCCCAGTACCCACATAGCTACTTACAAGTGTTTGTAACTCTGTTTCAAGGGAATCTGACTCCTTCTTCTGGTCCCCAAGGGCACCAGGCACAATCATTGTCCACAAACATACTAATTTATTTATGTATGTGGGGCAAAAACCCCACATACATAAAATAAATAAAATAAAAAATATTACACTAGGTAACTGTGTTTGGAAATGGTTTGTTTTAAATTGTCTCTTGGTATCTTTGTAGCCCTTGGACAAAGCCAACCACTAAAGAAGGATTTGGAAGTAGAGAGTAGAAAGGAGGGTAGCAAAACTGAAAAAAGGGACTGGGGAGATAGTGATCAAAGTACACAAACTTTCAGTTAGAATAATCTCGAGACCTGTGCATAATACTGTAATTATAATAACGATGTCTTGTGTTACAGCTCTGTGTGTGTGTGTAAGACTGCGTGAGATAGTTTCATGTCAACTTGAAACAAACTAAAGTTATTTGAGATGACTGAACCACAAAAGGAAAATGACTTTACAAGATCAGACTGTTGGCAAACCTTTTCTTAATTAGTGATTTATGGGACAGGGCCCAGCTTGTCGTGAGTAGTCCCATGCCATGACTGGTGGTCCTGGGTGCTATAAGAAAGAAAGCTGAGGAAGTCATGAGGAGCAAACCAATAAGCAGCACCCTTCCAAGGCCTCTGCATCAGCTCCAGAATCCAAGTTCCGTCCCTGTTTGAGTTCCCATCCTGACCTCCTCCCTCAGTGATTCAGTGATATACTATGATGTGGAAGTGTAAGCATCTATCTATCTATCTATCTATCTATCTATCTATCTATCTATCTATCTATCTATCTATCATCTATCTATCTCCTATGGAGATCCTGCTAAGTATATTTAGTGTGGCTTGCATGTACATGTATTTAGGAGTGACTATTTGGGATTGGATAGAAGACTGATTTTACTTCTCTCAGCAGCAGTTAATCATCTCTAGCCCTTTATCAGTGGGTGGGGCCGATCAACTAGTGTTTTCCCTCTGCAGATATTGGTTAGGCTACCTTTTCATGGATACAGTTTCACTGTCACATATAGAAGACACTACCCAGCAGCAGGTGTCCTGGTCCTCTGACTCTCTTAGTCTTTCTAATCAGAAGGGAATTTTTGAGACAATGTTTCAGGTTGTAGCCCAAGATAGCTTAAAAATTAAGGAATCTTGCTGCCTACTCTTTCTGAGTTGGGGTGGAAAGATCATGCCTCCACAATTGCCTACAGCTTACTTTGTATTTAGGGTTTTTGTGGAGGAGGGTGGTTGAAGCAGGGATTCTCAGTGCAGCCCTGGCTGTTCTTGGCTATCCTGGAACTCACTCTATAGACACGGTTGGCCTTGAACTTGAAGTCAACCTGCCTCTCCCTTCTGAGTGCTGGGATTAAAGGCAGTTGCCACCACACCTGTCATTGTGTTTAGTTTGATTTGAAGGTTTAGATTCTAGGCCCTAGACTCTAGGATATTATGTTTGACTCTTAATTTTATTTGTACAAGATGAGTGAAACTATACTCTGTCTAAGGTGTTAACATTAAAGAACGAAACCTGAATCATAAAAGTTAAAAAGGAAGAGACCTTTGGTGATGTTTTCTGTAAACCTTTTAGATACAACCATGAAGTATTTTTGTCTTTGTGAGCTACACATATAAAGATGGGTTAGTTGATTGGTATGAGACAATGGTCTGTATTCTGTCAATTATATTTTAAATAAACATTGATTGGCCAGTAGCCAAGCAGGAAGTGTAGGCAGGACAACCAGACAGGAAGTAGAGGTGGATCAATGAGAACAGGAGAATTCTAGGAAGAGGATGCAGTCCTGATCCAGCCACAGAAGAAGCAAGATGTGACTGCCTTGCTGAATAAGGTACTGAGCCACCTGGCTAACATAGACAAGAATAATGGGCTAATATAAGTTATAAGAGTTAATAAGAACCCTGAGCTAGTGGGCCAATCAGTTTATCATTAATGTAGAACTCTGTGTGATTTCTTTGGGACTTAATGACTATGG
Organism: Ondatra zibethicus; assembly: GCA_004026605.1. NCBI lineage: Eukaryota > Metazoa > Chordata > Mammalia > Rodentia > Cricetidae > Ondatra > Ondatra zibethicus. Next base: position 160,959 of record PVIU01000870.1, read on the forward strand.
GAACTGGGCAGGACAGAAAACCTCAGTCAACAGTTGATATCCTCAGAGTCCAGCTGCCATGATACAGCTTCCAACTTGGCTGCTTTGTGTGAAATAAGTTAACCTCAGTTTTTTATTTAACATGTCCTGGAGTTGTCTCAAGGGGAAAGCACAGGAGGCTTAGAATACAGTTTTGGATACATTGGGTTATTATAAACATTAAACTGAATTTGTATATATAAGACTGGCACATAATTACTATTCAATATGTGCTTATTATTACTATTAATTTAAAACTATTCTATAAACATCTTTCCAAACATGCTCCCATAGGGGCAGCTTTCCCCCAGATCAGATTTCCTGTCTCTTAGAACCTATCCCAATTACCCCACTGTATTTCACATCATTTGTTTTCCTATTTCCTCCTAAGTTTAGTGCTTTTCCTCTAGTATAAATTCGACTTAGATTTTGTAGACAAAACCTTCCATTCATGATTCACCAGGCTATCAAGCACATGGAGTTTAATACAAGTGTTTAGTAGATGAATAAAGTCTTTTTTCCCAAAAAATAAACCAAAACAAAATAAAAACAAAGTGAAACAAACAAATAAGAACAGTAGCTAGTAGAGGAATGCAAGGCTGGGCATTTGTTTCTTGCATTTTGTGTTCTTTATAACCTAGTTCTCAAAATTTTCTCTGTTCTACTGATATAACTTACACATATGTTCATTTGAGAATGGATCCATTCAGTTTCCTACCTAAATGACTGAATACATATGCTGATAATTCTTTTCAGCCATTAGTAGAATTTGATTTAATAGTTGAGTCTATTATGGAAAGCTGAGGGTTTTATTGATTTCTCATTTTAAAAAAAATCCTTCTTGAGCACAGTGGAGAAACACATTTAGAAATGGCCTTTTGGAACATTTCAAAAGTTCACCCTACTAAAATTATTTTTGATAACTTAAGAACATGACAAAATGTATTTATAGTGTGTGCTTTAATGCTGTGTGGTACTCTTTAGACAATGATTGCTTGTGAATGCTTAGCAGCGATGTTATCTCCCTTCATGGAAGCTGTAGCGTGGGTTGCTGATTTTTTTGGGTTTCATGGTATAAACACTTCATCACGGTAAATATCAAAGTCCTGAGTGTACAGTTGAGAAGATCTGGACAGCAGGATGCCATTACCATGCAATAAACTCAAAACTGTAGATAATATTAAAATACATTGGAATAATTAGGAATTTAGAAGTTGAGTATTTGCCACCTTCATTTCTATAGTCAATTATTTAACTCTAAGTTTACATTTGATAATAACAACATAATTTACCAATATTGGTATGCTTAAACATATACTCTTATAAGCCTGTATGAAATGTCTCTAGGTCATCATTTTTGTATATATGATATTTCTCTTTAAACCAAATTAAAAATAATAAAGTTTAAACTCATGAAATCTCTGTACCCCTCACTTTTCTTCCCTTTCTGGATCAAATAAATTATCTTCACAAGATATGTATAGATTTTCAGTGCAACTTAATTTTTTAAATGGGTACCAATTTAGAAAAATTACAGTTATGGGTTTATAGTGTTTATATGGGACAGACATAGGAAGGCTACATTTCCATATGATTGATTCTATAATATACTCTTTCATCATCTGCCATGCTATATACGCACACATACTTGTGCCTCTAGATACAGTAGAAGATATATTTCTGTTTCTATGAAAATCATGTTGAAAACTGTGAACAAAGATGAGTTACTTCAAAAAGGATGTCTGCCCAAGAAAGCTCAGGTGTGCTATCGGTATTCAGATTGCCTTGCAACTCTCTTTAATGTTCTTGAGAAAATACACTTGGAAATTTTAGATAAGGAATTTGTGGCGAATTCTATTCTCTTGATTTATGAACAAAACTAATACCTATTGTAAGGAAAAGCAGCATAAATGTGCATAATTATGTGAAAGTGACATAGCTAGTATGCATGTATATATTTCTGAGAATTTCATACAGGCATATCATGCATTTTTATCAAACCCACCTTCCCTCTCTCCATTTCAATTCCTTTCCTGTTTTTTTTTTTCACCACTTCTCCCTCCTAACTTCACTGGCACTTTTTTTTTTAATTATTATTGTTTTGAAACAGGGTCTCACTATGTAGCCCCGGCTCACCTTGAAGTGGTTGTGTAGACAAGTTGGGCTTCAGATTTCCTGAGCTTTGCCTGCCTCCGTCTCATGAATGCTGCCATGGGCTGCCATGGGATTACAAAAACTAAACAAAACAAATCAAAACAAACAAAAAACACTGAGTCTGTTTAGTGCTCCCAGTATTCATATGGGTGATGTAGAACCATCCGCTGGAATGTGGGCAGCCTGTCAGGGCTCACATATCTGGAGAAAACTGACTCTCCCTTACCCCACAGCCATCAATTGCCGGTAGCTCCTTAGGCAGAGGTAGGACTTCATGATCTATCCCCCAGTGCATACTAGCATTTTGGCTCACTTGATCTTGTACAGGGTCCAGACATGTTGTCACAGATGTTGTGAGTTCAGGCGCACAACAGCCCTGTGCCCAGCAAACATTGCTTTGCAGCAGTCATGCGTTACCTCTGTCTCTGATAATCTTTGTGCCCATTCTTCCTGTGATAGAGATGGCCAGCTGAGAATGAGGATGCATGTGCGCGCCCACACACACACACACACACACACACACACACACACACACACACACACACACACACAAACAATTGAAAACAAATTTAGGGGACACTTTAATTGGTTATTATTATATAATTATTAGAAACATTTGCAGGAAGCTCATTGAGCTGTTTTGTGACATCCGTGGGATATTCTAAGTCTTATTTATGACTTTTATATTTAAAGTCATGTATCCATTAGCCCCAGAAGTTCTCTTAAAAATTTAAATTGCCCACACGTGATGCTTCTACTCCAGGACTGGACTCTGGACTTCCTTAACTCTTAACTTTTGGATGCTCTCTGCTACAAGCTTAAAGCACTCTCAAAAATTTTAGGATTCTCTTACTCATTTATGTCACAGCTATTCATATTTAAATCTTATCCCAAATCAGAGTTCATACATGAGGATCAGGCCTTTATGAAACCATTTGGAAAATTACTTAGGTATTTTAATTGACTCAGATGTCACAAACACTATTTTCTTTCACAGTTCTCCTGCAAACATAAAAATGTTCCTGGACTCCAGTGAAGGCAGCGAGGGAATCGGTGTTTGCAGGCAGCAGCAGTCCCGCGGCTCTCCTCTCCCATTCTTTAACACGAACTTTCAGGTCACGGTGAAGGCCAGTGTGCTACTTTGTTTTGCATCTGCACACTGAATACTTCCCTGTGTATTTCTATTCAAGTGTGAAATTAGTAATGGAGTTGGGTTTGTTATGGCCTCTGACTTGTGTCCCACAATTCGAGGTGTCAGAATTAAGACTTCCACAGACACTCCTTAGCGAAGGATTTGTGCACCCCAGATTTGCTTCTTGCCTGGATCAGGACAAGGGATAATTTTTGCTGTTCTTCATTTTGAGAAGTAGAGAACTCTGTCTCACTTTGTTGAATTATTTCAAGCCGTCCATTGGTTATAATGTGCCTAACTTGATATCACTATACATTGGCTATGAAAGTAAGCTAGAGATCAGAAAACAAAACATAGCCACTGCAGGATACCTGGCTATGATGGATTGTCATAGCATCAAACTCCAGATGCTCACTTCTTATTTTTCTGAAGTATCCAGGTGACACCATATTTGGCACAATGCATATCCTGAATACTACTACTACCAGTGGAATGTAATGTCGATAAGGAACCATTGACACTGGTAATTGATGCGGCAATAACAAGAACCACTTTCTGTTTTTTATAAGGACTCTCCCCACCCTGTCCCTCTCTCTCGTGTATGCTTGAGTGTGAGTGAATATTTCACAGAGTCCAGGAGTTGGTTTCCTATGGAGTTATAGGTAGCTGTGAACAGGGTGCTAAGGACAGAACTCCAGTCCTCAGGAGAAACAGTATGCACATTCTAATTATTGATCCATCTCTTCAGTCCCAAAGTACTTCTTTTTATAGTGTTTATAATTTGTTTATAAAACTACTTCATTTAAAACCACATAAAGGAATCATATATCCTTCTGTTTCATGCCAGCTGAGGTGGAGTAAAGTTTACCCAACCACACGAGGAAAGCCCTATCCTTAACAAAGTGTTAGCTTTGCATGTCTGCTCTGTTTTACGCTTCAAAAACACCTTGTCGTCATGTACATTATAATATGAAATGAAGAAATCCCCCTTGTTTAGTTGGCGTAGGTACATGTTTCATGGTTTTTTACTGTTTTCAGTTTGTCTATTTCAGCATATGCTTCCCCACTAAGAGCCATTTCAGAAAATCTTACTATTCATAGATTCAGTGCAGAACTTTCAACCCACAGCATAGGATAGGGAAACGTTTAGGTGCGAGAACCCTTCTTATGCCTTGGATGGATTAGCCAAATTTACAGCAGCCAATAATTGTCCTGTCTGTATTGACTTTAACTGTGTGCGAAGTAGAAGGCTCCTTCTGTGGCTTCAGCCCACAGCAGACTGTGTGTTGCCTTTTTTTTTTTCTTCTTAGAGGAAGCTGAAGGCCAAATTCTCTGTGGTTGAAAAACAAACACATGAACACAGAAAAAGTGATAATAATATTTTTGTTATAACAGGTGTACATTTTTTTTTAAAGAAAAAGCATTCAATTGGGTTGGGGCAAAGCTTGAGACTTAATTTTTAGCTTTGTAGAAATCAGTTAGTCTGGCTCTCTGACTTTATATACAATGTTTAAGATGAGCATTTGATCTGTATTTGTGTTTTCTGCTGCCAAAACATGTTTAGTACAAAAATGTGTTAATGCATGAACAGTAGCATGGAACCCATTCTTCCCCTGGCTATTGGACAATGAAGGAAAGCCATGCAGAGGCAGAAGTGGAGCCAATACAACAGAAGAGTTTATTCGTCACTAGACCAACATTTCATTCATAATTGTACCAAGTTGCAACTAAGAATCTCAAGATGTTCAAAGAGGTGCTGGTTCCATGAATGTTTATGCAGGACAAAGGATTATTCTTACCCAGGTTTTAGAGTGGGCAGCTTCTTTAAGAATGAGCATGGAAGCTTCTTAATTAACATCTGTATTAACATTACTGAGATAGAAATTCCTGGTTATTCCTATCTGATATTATTTCCTAATGAAGTATGCCCCTCAGCCCATAAGTTATGAGGGCCTTTCTTCACTGGAAGACCATGTACAGACTGTACTCTGCGTCATATGGACTAATATTAAACTAGTAGAAGTGTCTAAGGTCTTACTTCAAGCATAGCCAAGATGCCTTAATGAAACTTATGACATTTATGGTGTCTAGTAGTACTTGAATTTTGACTTTCATCTTTTCTTTCTTTCAGTGACTATATATATATATATATATATATATATATATACACACACACACACACACACACACACACTGCTTTAAAGAATATATTTAAAGAATATATTTTAAAATGCTTTCCAAGTTAATATCTCAGCCAAGACATCTTTCTTGATATAGGTTTGTGTCTTTACTCATGTCCACCTGGACATCTAAGAGTCATCGCCATTTGACCATATTTAAAATTGTAGGATTTATCCATATGCATTTATACTCACATCATCTATCTTCTCAAACAAGGCCCCCAAATTCAGGCATGATTAATTTTCTCTCCCCCACTTGCACTGCCCAATTCGTCAGCAAATGTTGCACAACCCAGGAACTTGGCTTTCCCTGTCTTCACTGTTGTTGCCTACACAGAAGCTATTCATGTCCTTCCATTTCTGTTATTAACCTTCCAATTTTGCTGCTTTTCCCTAAATCTAACACTTCTCACTGAAGCTCAGAGATGTCTTTCTTCTTTCCCTTAGTTAGATTAGATCATGATCTCTGGAGGAGTCTGAAATTCTCTCATCCCACTTGGAAGAAAATGCTCACTCTGGTTTCCAAGGCTCTGCATTAGCTTGCCACCACCTCTGTCTCCAACTTCATCTTCTGCCAAAGCCCTTCCCCCTAACGCCTCCAGTCTTACCACCTTTTATTTCCTGGTACTTGGATACTTTAAGCCTTCTCTCACCCCAGGAACTTGGCACATGCTCATTGTGCTTGGAATGTATTTCCTGCTACATTTTGAATGATTATTCTTGTGGATTTTTCCCTTTTTTCTAGATAGCAGAATAAATGCCATCTATTTGTAGATGCTTGCTTAACCACTCCATCTCTTGCCACTTGGAGCCATCTACCACAAATGATGCTAATTTTCTTCTGTGCTTTGCAAAACCCTGCAGGGCGCCAGGAAGATGTCTTGTTTACCATCACCCAGCCAGTACTCCTCAGGCTCCATCTGGCTCCAGATTAGTATTTGTACATTGAAGAAATAAGCACCCACTTCATCTTGACCATTTATATACTATGGCCACTCAGAAGCCCACTTCTCTGCTCACTGGTTTGTGTTTCTGATGTTTGTCTAGCAACCCTTCCCACATCTTTTGGGCTTCTGTGCATTATCATGGACTTGTGTGCCCCAGTATTGTTTCCAGGAATGTTGACAGGATTGGTTAAAAACTCAGCTCTTTAAATGAGTGGTAGTCTGTTGAACACCAAAGGTCAAAGAGTCATAAACAGCACTCTCCCCTGCCCCCAGTACACACATGAAGTAATTCTATGCCATTTGGACAACTTTAGGGAAAGAACAAAGGAAGAAAGGTGAGTTGAATGAGCTAATTCATCTGAACAGAGCGAGCCTACCAGCACTGCACTCTAAAGAGCTGTAGGTGTTGACAGTGCCTCACCACACTCCTTGCTACTGCCATACTCCACATGCCAAACCCGAATGCCTGAGTTTTGAGAATTTAGTTTTATGCTGCCTCCCTGAGTTTCTCTTGATTACGCCACCAAATTTAGCAACCTCTTTTTAGATCTTTAAATATATTTTTGTTTATCTACAAAGTCACTCAAGAATTTCAATTCTACTGCTAGTTACACAGAAGTCAAGGAAAAGATACAGATAAACTTTATAATTTCAGTGGCAAAGATCACACTAGGAGGTTTGCAGTGTTTTATGCTATGACCATGGCTCTAAACTCATCTCAGTGACAATCATCCATAGCTGCAGCAGATTCTCACAAAATTCTTCCATTTACTCTCATGTAACCTGAGCACTGGTAAGGTTTTAGTGTCTTCAGACATGTAACTGCCCTCCAAAGAATATTATAGTGTACCTTTTTAAAAGTTCAGCTAACCCTTTTAACTATTGACAAAATGCCTTGTCTTTGTTCTATTTTACAAAGCAAGCTCAGTGTTATCAACATTTATCACTTCACACTGTCTTCTGACTATGTGATGCATTTGATTGAGTCACCAGTCAGAGAAAGCCTTCTCAACCGCTGAATCCAAACTCAATGGGCTAAAGGTAATTAAAGACCGGAAGAAGCTTAATTGCTTAGCAACCACATTCCAGCAAAAAGGAAAAACACACAAGCAAAAAACAAAGAATCAACCCCCAAGGCAAAGCACGCCTCCTTACGCAAATGTTCATGGTGCTGCATATCTGTAATTCCAATGCTTGGGAGACTAGAGGCAAGAGGACCATCCAAAGCTGCACAATAGTTCAAATATATTTATGCTTAAAATTAGAAACGAGTGTGTGTATGCATGTGTGTGTGCAAGTGTGCATGTGTGTGTGTGCGTGCATGTATGTGTTGTGCCTTTCATGTTCTTGTGTCAGGGCACGGTGCGTATGTGGCTGTCAAGACAACCTCAGGGATTGGAGTCCTTTTTCCTTTTTTTGATAGGATGTGTGGCACCGTAGACAGCAGGTTAGCTGTCTGGTGAGATCCCAGGGATTCCCCAGATGTCAGCTCCCTCACAGTGGGAGTGCTGGGATTACAGATGTATCATTCTGTATATAGCTCTGTGTGGCTTCGAAGGATCCAAATTCAGGCCCTCATAGCTTTTCACTGCCTGTTTTATGCTGTGCAAGGGATATTAAATGTCTTTGTGTTGGTAACAGACCGAAGATTCAAAATTATGAAATGCTCTACTTTGCTGTTTTACCTAAAAGTCAGCCTGAGTCTAAAACTGAACCAAATACAACCCACCCCTATTCAACAGAAGTAGTTCATACATTTAAAAAATTCATAAAGAAAAGCTTACCAGATTGTATTTAATTCAATAACACTTAGGGTTACCTTCCCAAATAGAAGGGCATGTGATGCTGCTGAAAGTTGGGGCAAACAGACTACATTCAATCCGTGATTACATTGAATTTAGTGCAGCCATATGCAACTGCCTTATTGTTCTCTTGTAATCAAACCTGAAATATCTTCCATACTTCATATAGAAAATTGGGAAATTTCACAAATAACAAAAGCCAGTTTGTGGGAAATTTGAGGGTGTAAAAATGAAGGCAAATGTTTTGAGTTAAAGTATTTTATCATGCAACATGGGTGTGAATATCATTAATACTTCACCTTTCTGGGTGTTTGAGTTCCCCATAGCATAATTTAGTTCAGTGGTGTTCCCCATCTAAAGAATATTCTCCGTCGCCGTGTAACGAATCTTGGCGACAGCCGTACTTTGACATCCCCAGCTGCTGCGGTTGAAACAATCGCCCTCTCAACAGTGTGACACCTGTCTCTTATTACATTTGGAGCGCTGGTTAATCCCTTCAGAATGTCCCCAATCCCCTTAGTGCCTTTGCATTCCTCCATTTCTCTGATGCACTTTTCCATGGTCCATTATATTAATTCTCTCGTTTAGTCCTGATAACCTCAAAATTATTAGGAAGTTAATTGTGCAGGGATCAGAGGGCTTTCTTCACAGCGTAACTTTGTTAAATGACACAGTTTGTTCCACCTTCTTGCTGACACTGCAAGGGATTGTCTAGAATGAAGAGTTCAATTACTTTTGCAGCACTAATCATAGATCATTATGTAGAGGCATGAATCTGTAATTCCCAAGCTGGCTCTTGAAACAGCATGGCACCAATAAAGGGCACACTCTCAACCGCTCTGCCCACTCACCAGGCAGGTGCCAGCCAAAAATACAATAATCATGTCTACTTGCCTATGCTCTTCATTAGTTTGAATAGTCAAGGCCCTTAATGAATCATGTTCCTTTAATTTTTATTCACCCATGAAGGTGGATTTTTTTTTTTTTTGGTCAGAATTGATTTCAGATGCATTGTTTGAAGTCAATTATAGAATTACTTAAAAAAATCCCTTCCCAATTTACTTGCATCATTTGGGTCTGTAACTTTTAAAGGCACAAATAAAAGTTACTGAATAATAGTGTTGAAGGGTGAGAAATGCCTCAGCTTCAAAAACACTTGACCTCTCCTCCCCCACACAGAATCCCAGGTTAATGGGCAACCAGGGTGATTCTCTTGTTAGGTTTTTCCAAGGTCAACAAAGAAATGGAATGAGAGAGGAGAGTGCATGGTAGGAAAAAGGACCATGAAACCTCAGAGCAGGATGTGACCTCATTAAGATTAAAAAAAAAACAAAAACCTTTAATCAAGTAGGAACATTGTTTAGTAGTGAGTTTCAAAGTATTTCATTATTCCATTCTCTTAATTCGATCCAAAATTTAAAGGAGAAATCCACCCCTTTCCGTCTCTTGTCCCTTTGGAGCCCATATATTTAGTTCTTAAGCCTGGACTTTGCAGTTATTCAACACCCAGTTTTTCCAGAATGCGGCTATTTCTTAAATCATTTATAAATTTATCTTCAACATTTCTTTTCATTCATACTTAGAACACGACTTCAGAAAAGTTTGTCTCCTAAGGAGGAGGTCTTTCCGTTGTTCAGTCTCTCTCATATGAGAGCGCAGTTTCTAGTGTTTTCTCTAGCATCACGTAGGAAGGAAGTAAAACTGTGCTTTGATTGGTGTAACTGGTTCTTCATGATGGTCTCTATAAACAAGGCCGATTCTTCTGCGGGGATTGCTGTGCCATTTGCTGCTATTTGTTCTGTGATCTCTTGAAGCACAGTAAGTCACAGGCTAAAAACTTGCCCCTGCAGGATCTGTGAAGGCTTTAGGATGCTGTATTTCCCTACATATTTGTGTATCAGAATCACAACATCAGAAGGATCCGAATCTGGTTTCATCTGTTTCTGGATCTAATCAGGATCAGGGGAGTTGGTGACTTTTAAGAGCTATCTCAAAGAACTGACCTCTATAATGCGAAGTTTGAAAAGGCTAAAGGAGCCATGGTTGTCAGTCTGAGTCACACATCAAAATTACTTGGAGATTTCTGCAAAAGTACCAACATTAATTGTTGTCGGAGCTGAGACCTGACAAGAGATTTTTTGCTTGTCTTGTTTTTATAAAAAGCATTTAATGCGAGTGCAGACTGAGAATTTGAGTCTGTTATTGAATGACAGTTTGGTAACACTTTGATAAAGTCTTTAACTGCTGAATCCCCCACAGGCTGTCAACAGTCTGAAGAGTCGTTTTTTTTGTTTTCTTCTTTGCTTTGCTGTCTGTCCTGTGGATGGAGATGCTAACAGTTTGTGTTGGACTTAGAAAATCAATATCTGCCCCACGTCACATAGGGTGTGAAGACCCTGTCGACATGGCTCTTTTGTACAAATTATTTCAAATTAACTTTTTAGAAATATCACAGAGATTCTGAAATCAACATTGTTAATGTTATCTTCAAGCATTTATGTTTGTGCTAGTTACTGAGATAGTAGTTTGACTGTTGAAACACTTGCTTGTTTTCCCACAAGTCACCTCCTTTACACCTGAGTCACCCCTTTAATTCTAATATAAGATTTTGTAATAAATGTGGTGTGGAAATTTATAACTTTATAGGCTACATGTATTATTTAGGCATAAGCCCTATTTCATAAAAATAAGGCCATGTCTTAAATACATTTTAAAAACTCATTTCTCCTACCATCTAAATAATCTGAACTAGATCCAATGAGTTTAAATATCTTGGCAGTTCAGAAATGAGTCACATTAAATTGATTCTTATTTTCCTCCTAAATCTTCAGGAGTATTTATCCTTTTACTTATTTATTTGTGTAACAGTCTGCTTTCCCCTTCGATTTTATAGGCTTTCCTTGTTTTCCATCATTATAATTTATAAGGGGTCCTTGTCTGGCCCACAGACCAATATTGATTAGCTCTTGTTATATCACAAATTGCTCTGATATGCTGTGGTTTAAAACAAAGAACTTTTACAGTCACTTTCTCCACTTCTCTGAGGACTGGTTGATGCTGAAGCGGTCTAGCCTGGGTACCTTTCTGCAGCGTTACTTTTCCTTCTCTATAGATCTATAGAATGCAGGGGGCAAGGGCTGGAATGGCCAGAGTGGTCAAGCTCCCTCTATGTCTTTTTCTAGGAGTAGTGCGCCCCCATGGAGGGTTTTCCTCGTAAACGTGGCAGAGGCAGAAAGAGAACAAGTAGAAGCAGAATTTTAAAGTGTTCTCTCAGAAGCTGCGCACTCCCATCCACAGGCAATTAGCCAAAAGAGATTACAAAGTCAAACTCGAGTCGAAGGATAAACACACTCCACTGCACTCTGATGTGGGCATAGAGAATGGAAGGGGGTGGAATCGGTACGTCAGTCTGTCACATGGGACTGCGCCTCGTTCTGCTTAGAGTTGACCTGTTAAATGCTGTTCACTGAACTGATTTTGGCTTCTGTGTTCCTTAGCCTTAGTCTTTTATGAAGCAATGTCAAACTGATTCATTAATGAGGCAAACTCTGCTTTCCCTTCTGTATTTAGTGTTTATTTTCTTTATGATTATTTTTCCCCTTTATATTTGGAAATTTAAAAAAGGTAATACAGTTTGGACAATTGGTTTAAAGCCTTAGTTATCTAACATGTGTTTTATTTAACAAGTGGTTCCTTTTTGTCTTCTGTTGGAGAAGATTGCAAGAGACACCCGCCACTCCTTTGTCCTCTTGAGGTCAGGCATGTGTGGCCAACATGCTAAGAATAAAATTCAAACAGACATGTCTCATGCCTGATATTCAATGGAGACTTTAATTGGGAATTCTGACCTACCCCCCAGTACTCGCACCTGTGTCCTGTGTCTGTGGGAACAAATGTAGCTACAGAGGTGTGATGCAGAGCCATTGCCTCGAACACCAGTTACCTGGAGCATGGCTTAGGTACAAAGCCAAAAGATGTAAGCAAGGAATACAACGTTTAAAGGCACTGAGATTTTGATGTTTTTTTCTCTCTCTCTTAGTGTTGATTTTAACCTATCTTGAGTAATCCCTCTTTCCCCTAAACTGAGGTAAAGGGAAATATATAAATAAATGCAGGGAAATATCGTCAAGGAATAAGAATAATACTGATGTACAAAAGAAAGACCAAGGTAGGAGAATGTGGTTGCTTTTCAAAAGTCCAGAGTCCCCTTTTGTGGGTCATTGCTTGGACTTTAAATTCCTGGTCCTTAGACCAGATCCCCTGCTGGTCGCTAGATCAGGCCAAGTGGGGGGGGGGGCAGAAAAAAAGAGTGTTTGTCCAAGCAGTGCACTAAAATGCCAGCAGGGGGCGTCCTTAGTGAGTTTCCCCGTTGTGCTTGCCTTGGGCCTGGCTTACCTACCCCATGGATAGCCTTGTTTCCCAGCAGCCTGACCTAACCTTGGAATGAAATTTAATATGCTTCTACAGCTCTCTCCATTGATTTGCCTGCCCTGAAAATTTGACTTTGTTCCTATTTTTGTATCTTGCAAAGCATAAGTTTCAGACAGATGGATTCTGGGGCACCTGGCAAGGAAGTGTCCTAATTCATAAAATATTTATGAAAAAAAGTTCTTAAGTGAGTCTTAAGTCCCTTCAGAATCATTCCATATTTGTGTATGCGTGTCCTATCATGCCTTTGAGAAAAAATTTCAATGTTGGATATATTATACCTTAAAACACTGCCGAGAATTATCTTAGAGTTTTTTGAATGCTAACACATTATTATAAATTCTAATATTTGTCTTAATAGGCATGTCACTTGGTGAATTTTTTTTCTTGAAAGATAGGCTTTTATCATGTAGCTCCGGCTTGGCTGGGAACTTGCTATGCAGGCCAGCTTTGCCCCTAACTCACCTATGACTCTCAAGATGTTGGGATGAGAATGTGTGCCACGGTACCTATATCTACCTGGTGAAACCTTAAATATTGGTAGAAAGCTAATGCTGTATGAGTTGTTCCACTCCCTGTTGCGTGGTCAGATGTTCCCACGAGGTAGCTAGCCTGTGTTAGCACATGCTCATTTCCCACCTGGCTTTCTTCTGCATTTTCTGGAGTTTTCTGGCTTGGTGCTCTTGCCTGTTTCTTGTGCAGTCTAAAGCTCGGCATATCTTTGGGGGAAATCATCCAATACCATTGAGGACACTTATATCACTGACGTGTTTTACCACCATCAAAACAAATCACTGAATGATCTACTGGCTTCACTCTTTCCGTAGTGGTCTAAACCAGAGTTTTCTATTTTTTTCTGGTTCTCAAAATTGTTCAGTTCCTCCATGGGAAAGGATGCTACATGCTGTCAGTTCATGTCTCCATGGACTTCTCATGTCGGATTCATTTGGTGTTAGCTTTTGTTGCTTGTGCATCAATATGATGTGCAAAATAAATGACTTTTGTATTTCATTTGCTTTTCTTCTTATTCTTTGGGAGTGCATTGGTATCCATGAGCTATTTTACAGTGTTTGTATTTAGTATTAGAGATTTCATTTCACTTTGTGACAGGACAAGATAGCGTGGAAGTTCCTCCATCTTGTATTCTTGCTGAGGCCATTCCAGGAATTTGATCTCCTTGATAGAGAATCCCAAGGAAAATGACACAATTCTATTTTAGGAACCCAAGGTCAAGATGCCCTAGCTAAATTATGCTGGCTTCTGTTAAATGGCTTGCTTGCACAGAGAATCCCTTCCAACTAAGTGCTAATCTTAGCTTCTATCAAATTGCCGGTTTATGTGCAGTCCCACCTTGCAGCTGCTGAACAAGATGGCAGGATGTGGTTTCTGCCTTCAAAACCCCTGTGCTTGGACATTTGTACTACACTCAGGTCTGAAGCCCTGCTGTGGCTCCAGCCAGTTGGAATAAAGACTTCCAATTGGCTATAAACTGTACCTGAGTGGTCAGTTTATAATCATTAGGATTAGAATAAAAATGGCACAGGCTGAACTACAGCCATGAGTTATTATTTACAAAATCATTTTCAGAAGTCAAATTAACAATAAAAACAGTCTCTACACATCCTTAAAAATGTATAGATACTTTGATCAAATAAGTTTCTCTTCTTACTTTAATTAAATTACACTATAGAATGTGTCTTGCACAGCGAGGTATCAAGTCTCCGTAAGTAACTTTGGTGGCACAGATGGATTTTGGTAAAGGGCAGTGAGTTCATGGAGGCCTAAGCTATAAGTAGTTACTTGGGTGGCTTTTCTGATGCTGTTTTGCCAACATTCCCTTAGGCATTTGAACTTTCTCAGTCTCTGCCAAAGGGAACACGCCGCTCCCAGAGTCCTGATGTGCTGTGTTCGGCTCACCTTTCATCATAGGAGCAGAGTTTACTGCTCAGGCCCTGAATTAACTCATTAATTCATTAATTGAAGTTTCAGATTCACCGGTTTTAATAAAAAGCCTGCATTAATGTCTTAAATCACCTTGAAATGTAATTTCTTCTAATCATGTGTTTGTCACTGCTGCTTTAAAAAAACTCTTTGCAGGAAATAATTAATGGAGCTTTGATTCATTATATGAACCAAATGATTGAGTTTGTACCACTAATGAACTAGAAAAGAATAAATGCTAATGTTCTTTTCAGGTAATATATTTTTAAAATGCTTTTCTGATCACTATGATTTAATAATGTGAGAAAAATAGTTTCTGAGATACAAGAGCCACATATTTATGAAGAGGTGATGTGCTCAATGCACCATTTTGACTCACTTTCTTGGTAGTATCACATTAAGACACCATAACATAACCAAAATTCTGTTTTCTCTCTTTCCTCTAACAACTTTACAAGTAACACTATACAAACTAAGCTTATCATACTTATGTATTTAGGAACACACACACATACACACACAGATACAGATAAACACATATGCATGTAAGAATAGTTAATGGAGAAAGGGCTTATGAATTTGAAAGTGAGCAAGGAATGGCACATAGGAGAGTTGGGCGGGAGGAACAGGAGGAGATAAATGTTGGAATTATATTAAAATCTCAGAAAAAGGTAAGGAAATAATTTAGAAAGTTCCAAATACATGTATAAAATACTTAAATACACCACAATTGATTTAATATGTATTTCCATATATGCATGAATGCATATACAGACATACATAACTAATAAAAATATAAGAACTATTCCATGAAAACCCTAATGGTAGAAAACAGAACTTGAAGGCCCTGCCATCTTATCTCCTTTTTGATGAATGGCGGATTTCATTATGTGGTTCTTGTTAGGAGTGGTTTGAACTTTCCCTTGATAGACACAATGCTTGAAACCTTATGATTGAATTAGGTTTTACAAACCATATGTATTTATTGGACTTTAACAAAATTGCGTGATTCTGTACGACTTGGGCATCAGCAGGAAGCGACCCTTGGGAGAGAAAGAATCACAGCTGGGGATAATTAAGCCTGATTAGTTTGCTGCTGAGAAAAATCAAACTGGCAGTCTTGGCATGGGGGAGGGGAATTCCAAGTTACATTCCCCAGCAAGTCCCAGCAGATTCCACTTCTCCAAGGGGCTGGGGGAGCATGTGGGAGTCAAATGCTTGGAAGTTTTCTCTGCTTATTTAATGCCTGCATAACTGCTGCACTGAACTCCTCTGGTATTTGTTAGAAGCCCAAGAAAATGGAGCTGATCTTTCTTTGCATATACTTTGCAACCTTTTTCATATATCCTAAAGATTCCTTCATATTTTCATTTGGCCTTATGGATAGAATATTGATGGCTTAGAAATTTCTATTCATACTTCACAAAGATTGGGCTAGCTGAGGTTTCTGAGAACCAGGCAAACTGTATAAATATTATTTCCTCTAAAAATCTTTCACATCATCAGGCATAAGATTGCCCTGAATTATCCTTTAGAAGCTTTCAAAGAGGGCAGTGGGAATCTAAACAGTGAGATGAAGACACATTATCCATCATCCCTGAAGCTGCCATCCTTGATAAAGAATTGATGCCTAAAGAGCCCAATAAGCTGTGCTTAATAAAACAAAGTAATGAAATAAAATGATAATTAAATGCATAGGTTTTATTAGCTTCTTTTTATGTTTGAGTTATAGATATTAATTGAAAACACATAACATTTCTTTCAAAAGGGATGTTAGATCACTAACAAATTATGCATATAAATTAAGCATGATGTCGTTCTAGACTTTTAAAAATCTATCAGATTACTTATCTTCAATTCTGTTGTCAGTGGGTGCTCACATTCGTTGCTTTATTATAGATGTCCTAGTTAGTATATTAAACCTTCTGCAGCAGAAATGGTGTGACTTGATAATATGAGGTTATAGACAATGATGACAAGAGTTTGATTTTTCCCTTTTAGCAAGTAAATCGTTTTTATTGCTACTTTAATTTTTGCTTTATTTGTGTGTTTGTGAGTGTGTGTGTGTATGTGTGTGTGTGTGTGTGCACACTCGTGCATGCATGTGCAGGCACAGGCGTACCCCAGAGAGCTTTTGGGGTGAAAAGACAACTTTCTGGAGTCAGCCTTTCTATCATGAGTTCAGGAAAATAAACTCAGGTTTTCAGGCTCTTTGAGAAGTGGCTTTAAAGGACAAGCCTCCTTGCCAGCCCAAAATGAATTATTTTAACATGTAACAACCTAAAATGATAATTTTCATACCCAGGTTTATTACAATTGCTTTTCTGACTGCTCCTTCTTCTGTCTCTTCCCTCTGTCCTTCCCCTCTCTCATTGGTTCCTCCCCTTCCCCAACTCTACCCAGCCGTAGTCTCTATTTTCCCCCTCCCCTCTTCTTCTATTCATCTCTTTCTCTTTGAGGCATGCTGAAAATATCACATATGAAGAGCAGAATCAACATTGTTTACTGGAATATATTCTAAGTATTCCACTGGGGAGAACTGATGGTTCAAAGATGGTTCCACTGCGGAGGTGGAGCTTGTGAGTCAGAAAAGATGAAGCTGCAAAGGATGGGAAATGCCGTCTTGGGCCATTTGTCTCCATACACTAGTATGACTGTGTAACCTTAGTTACAGTCTTTAACTCATTTTAGTACTTCAACTACTGTCAGGGAAAGGCGGTGCGACTCCATCGTAAAATCTTTTCAAATATGTCAAATATTATAATTAATTTCTGGTCTGTGTTAATCATTATCTCAATATTAGAAAGTTATGGTTCAGATTCAGCAATCATTGGCTGAGGATGATTGATTGGCTATTGAAAAATTATTTTTCTATTTCCCAAAGCAGCAGTTCTGAATATTTTGCTTCTTAAGTTCATTGGAATCTTCAATAAAAGACAAGATGTTTTAAGAAAATAGACATCAAATCTTGTTTTTTTTCCTAGTTGAGAATGTATATATTTGCCTGTATTACATAATACCATGCATTGTAAGAAACAGCAATTCATACGAATGGCAACAAGCATGAATTTTGGACCTGATCTCAAATGTGCCCTAAGTTGAGTAAAAGAAGCCAGATTCAAAGTGTGATTGCATTCATAGAACATTCTGGAAGAGCTGGGCTCACAATCACATTCACCAGATTGATAGCTGCCAGAGGATGGGGAGGCGCTGAAGGAAGGTGGAGGTGATAGAATTATCCCCTATCTCAGCCATGGTCAGGACTCAGACTACCACACTTCAGTATTTTTTAAGAATTGTTAGTTGCTATTGACTTTGCTGTCCCCATAGGGATAGATGCCCACATGCCGATCATGTGCAGCTGACCCAGGGTCTTTTTGTTTCATTTGTTTGGAATTTTTGTACAAGAAAAGAATAGTTTCTTGGAGTGGGTGGCTCTGAGCTCTTGAATGTCAGAGACTTGTGGGTGAGGCTTGCAAAGCAGAGGCCTCCAGCTCCAGGTTCTGAGAACTTAGTGCTTCAAGCATTTGAAGTCAGTGATCTCTAGATCCTGGTACTTGGGTCAGAGCTTATGGCTTTGGACTTTGAGTTCCATCGACGAAGCACCCAGAAGCTACTGTATAACTTGCAGTTGTCAGGTTTGAAACCCTCAATTCTTAAATTTTGGTGGTTCTCAGAAACTCTCCCAGAGACCAGAGCTTGCAGTTTTTATCTTCAGTTCCTATGACTGCTCATCTTCACACTCTGGGTTTTCTACAATGTTTGCTTCTTGCTGCTCTCTGGACCTGCTATTCAGGCATCTTGTTGTTACTGGATGGGTCTTTGGCCAAAAGATGCACAAGCTCCTCTGTTGGTCATCTTTCTTTCTTCCTAAAATAATTTTCATTTTTATTTTATGAGAGAGAGAGAGAGAGAGAGAGAGAGAGAGCACTGTAAAGGAACAGTGAAGGGAGGAGCCGGACTCCTTGGAGCTAGAGTTCCAGGCGTTTATACTGAAATCCACACATTTCCCAAGACAGCACACCAAGTATTCTTTTTTTCTAACTTATTTTACAAAAAACTATCTTTTCTCACATGCCAAATCCATGTCCCACTCCCCCCTCCTCCTGTTCCCTCCACCTTCCCCCCCAACCCCCACCCCACCCCCATCTACTCCTTGGAGTGGGTAAGGCTTCCCATGGGGAGTCAACAAAGTCTAGCCCATCAGCTAGTGCTCTTTACTGCTAAACCATCTCTCCAGCCTCCAGTGTTCCCTTGTTCTTCATGCAAGCAGCTCAGCCAACTCTCCTCACAGGAAAGATCAAAAGTTGGCAAGGAAAACCCATTTTGGAGAAGCTTTTATGGGCACCTAATATTACAACGTCAGGGCTAGTATAAAAGAAGGAAGATCAAAATGGCTAGAAAGATCAAAAAGCCCCTCAGGCTGCTTGTACAGCTAGAATAAAGGGGGCAGGGCACATATGTGTTCAGTTTCCATTCCTACTGTCATAGCCTTACATGACTGTGGTGTCTTCATCGCCCAATCATGAACTTTTGTTAAGCTACCAGGGAAGTGCTCCTCTGGGTTTAAGTGAGAACCAATTGCTACAAAAAGGGTAGGGTCATCAAGAGGTCACTGAAGGTTTTCAAGGCAAGTGTTCTCTCCCAGGAACTGGTTGCAAGCTGCCTGGAGCAGCCTTGACTGGACCAACTTGACCTCCTGTAACAGAAGTGGCTTCCGTAGTGACAGTGATTTCAATGGTCTTCAGAGCTAGTTTCGGAGCTGTTTTCATGACAGCCCAGACTGTCTACTCAAGACAACCAGGCACAAGGAAATGCTGTGACGGTTGTCTATCAGATGGCCAACTTAAGGTCACTTAAAAGGGGCTTAGAATAAATGTCTATCACAGAATTAAAGTTCACAACAATACTTAAAAGTGTTTAGCTCCTAGCTGAAGACCCAAGAGGAGAATTAGTCTCTCTGATCTGTCTGACTGGCATTCTTACCTACCATCCGGCTACAGTAATGCACTTTCTGTTCCTTTTGCCTCTCCCGAAAAGGGGCTGCTAGAAGGACACCCCTCTGTGCTTTCTCTGTAAAGAACACTGGGTGTTTAATTCATCACTGAAGAGAAAACAAATTGAAGTGCCTGCTTTTTCTTGTTTTGGTGTTGTGTGTGACTAAAGGAGATGCAGTCTGGTGTGCTCTCATGATGAATGGTGGGAGTTGACTTGCCTCCTGCCCACATCTCAGGAGTGTGAAAGTCAACATCAGTCACCAGCCATCTGTTAGCACATGCGCCATGGATCCTCGACGCTAGCCTTTATCAGTAAGATTGTCAGCGTGTCAATCATTCTAACGCTTGACTTTGTCTAATCTGATCTTGGAAAGGAAGAAAAGATGCTGTTCCTAGGTCCGCTGCCAGCTATTCATAGAATGTCAATTACTGTGTGTCTTCCAGGATTCACTTTATACCTTGGACACTTCCTGGGTGTATTGACCCAGACCCTGGAATTCCAGGTAACGCTGCTGTACTAGGAACTTTCTAAAGTCAGTCAAGAAGGTATGTGCTAAAGCCGGCACTGCTTCCGTCTCACTGTACAGCAGTGGATTTTGTATTTTTCTTGTACCTTTGAATGTAACAGGTCAAGGTTGCATAGCGTAGTGTCCACCCTGCTAACCCCATGTCAAACTCTAATTGTGTCACCGACTGAGCCAGTCTCACTCCGCACTGCAGCTTGTACTCTGCGCACAGTGAAAACGAGCCGTTCAGTGGTAGTTGGAGAGAACTGTTCTCTTTGAAGCCCCAAACCACATATTTTTTTTTAAGGAATAGAGTCCTCAATTTTGTGGGATAATGGAAGTGTCATAACATGGAACATTATCAGATCCTTTTTGTCAGTGACTTCAAAAGCTAAACACATTACCACATACACCTTGAAGTTGAAAGTTCTTGTTTCAAAATGCTATTGATGGCAGTATGACATGACAGAGGTATACTAGCCTCTGAAAAGAATTAAGTAGGCAGTTTATTCCCCTCCCCCTTTTCCTAGAGCCCTCCAGCTCTATTCTGTTGGCAGGTTTCTTCTTTATCTGATACATTCCCACTATTTCTGAAACTAGGCGTGTAATCTAAAAAATATAAAAGTGATATCATTAAAGGGTCAGTAGGTATGTGTTATGGTAATTCCCCATCCAGTTCTAAGTGGTTGACTCCATTTTAATACATGTCTAGATGTCCTGCTACTTACAGAAAGAAGGTTCATCCAAGTATTATCAACTGGGCATTAGGCAGTGGGACGCTGATGGTAGGAGGGACATGGGGGTCACAGAACCCCTCTGATAACACTACACTTCTTACTTTTTAACTACAGGCTTTGCAACTGAACTTCTTACTTAGCTACTGTCTTAGGTCCTACATGCTCATTAAATATGAGAAGATTTTGACTATTTGATTGGAGTTGCTCTACAGTTTTAGTTTGGATGGAAACTCAGTTCAACAGACCTTTCTTAAGCATCAGTTGTGAATGGCGAATGATAATAGCAAATATGCACATAGCAAACTGTGTTAGAATTTGCCTAATTGTTTCTGTACACCAGTATAGACGGAGGCTGCTTGTTTGTCTCCCGGCTACCCAGACCCAAAATAACCACACAGAAGCTATATTAATTGCAATACTGTTTGACCAGTAGCTTAAGTGTATTTCTAACTAGCTCTTATAGCTTAAATTAACCCATTTCTATCATTTTATATTTTTCATGAGGCTCGTGGTTTACCAGCAAGGCTCCAGGCGTCTGTCTCCTCCGGTGGCTACGTGGCAGCTTTCTGACTCCATTTACTCTTTCCTCCTCTATCTGCTTGGAATTTCTACCTTGCCCTAGTCTGTGCTTCAGTAGACCCAAAGCAGCTTCTTTATTAACCAGTGGTATTCACAGCATGCTGAGGGGAATCCCACATCACACCAATGCATGTTAATCCTTACAGCAGTGCTATGGAATAATAATATTTATTATTAATATGCCCATTTTACATATGAAGAAATTTAGGCTCAGAAGGCAGTACAACCTGCATAACATGCTTGGTGATTGGTGGATTTAAGTTTGAAAGTTTACATTTGGCTCAAGATGGCTAATTGGATTAATATTGAAAGAGATGACCCCACACTACCTGGCCTCCTTTGCTGAATTCACCAGTCCTAGCAGAAGAGCTGCCAATATGTGTGACAAACTGCCTTACAAAGTCGGGGACAGTGGATTGCTGTCTGGGGATGAAAAACTGTGGACATAGCCAGGAATGAGATGCCAGGTTTGATAAATATGCACTAGATGTACTCAGCCTCCAAGGCACTGAAGTGTCCTCTCTTTGCTGACTGAGTTCACACTACTGTGGAGATTGCTGTCCTCATTAAGACCCTCATGGCCCTGAGTGCTGAGGTTCAGTGGTTCCAGCTGCAATATCTTCTCTACTCAGGACCATGCAGTGATTGCCATTGTCAAGGCTGGCATTCCAGTGTATGCCTGGAAGAGCGAGACAGATGAAGGGTATCTGTGGTGCACTGAGCAGGCATTTCACTTCAAGGATGGATCCTCAACATGATTCTGGTGACCCTACTGACCTCATTCACACCAAATACCCACAGCTTCTGTCAGACATCTGAGGCTTCTACAACTGCGGTCCACATCATCTCAACATGACGACCAATGGGATACAGAAGAAGCCATCACCGCCAAATATTCTGTCACCAACAGCAAGTTTGACAATCTCTATGGCTGCTGGAGAGTTTCTAATAGATGGTATCAAACTGGCCTCGGATATGATGGTTTTCGGCAAGATGGCAGTGGTAGTAGGTTTTGGTGATATGGGCAAGGTCTATGCCCAGGTTATGAACGGTTTCGGGGTCTGAGTTATCATCACCAAGATTAAATCCACTGAAAGCTTCCATGAAGGTGGCCAATATGGACAAGACCTGTAAGGATGACAACATCTTTGTCACCACCACAGGCTGTGTTGATATCATCCTTGGCTGGTACTTTAAACAGATGAAGAATCATACCATTGTGTGTAACACTGGACACTTCGAAGTGGAGATTGATGTGAAGTGGCTCAATGAGAATGTTGTGGAGAAGGTGAACATTAAGCCCAAGGTAAACCGCTATTGACTGAAGAATGGGCATAGCATCACCCTGTGGGCTGAAGGCCAACTGGTCAACCTGGGTTGAATCCTGAGCCACCCTGCCTCATGATGAGCAACTCCTTCACAAATCAAGTGATGGCACAGATAAAGTTGCAGATCCATCCAGATAAATACTTGTTGGAGTTCTCTTCCTGCCTCAGAAGCTGGATAAGGCAGGGGACAAAGTCCACCTGGCAAGTTGAATATGAAGTTGGTCAGTTTAACTGAGGAAGAGGCTCACCACCTGGTCATGTCCAGTGATGGTCCTTACAAGCCTGATCACCACTGCTGCCGAGATCCAGGACTGCCCTTTATCTTCCAACTGACATCCTTATTCCAGGTCCTACCTCTCTTTCTCAAGAGCAAATGTCACCAGCTTTGTAGCTGCTTTGCCAGTGTTTGCTCTAGTGGGGGCTAGTCACTCTGTCTTTGGCATCTGTTGTATCCCCCATACTGTTCAGGTATGGCTAGGGGAACTGAGAGTCCCCAGTAAAGAGGTACATGGGAGCCATCCATGGGTGACATGAGCTCAGGAGTAGTGGAAGTCCTGAGGCTGGATGTTGCTAGTGGTGGTCACAAGCCCACGTTTACTATCCAGGACCTCACTTGGTTTACAGATCTGCTGGTTTCTCAGCCTGAGAACTCAGAAGGAGCTGCACCAAAGGCCAGGAGCCACTGGAGTTTGGGAGTCTTCAGAGCCTGGATTATTTACTGCTGGGCCATCTCTTAAGCCTCAGAACACTGAGGTTGGTACCTTTGGTCCCTCTTTCACAGATGTTAGAGTAGATTAAGAGATAATCAAGAGAGGACAAGTGACAGCTAGAGATTGAAAGGGGCCAGAAAGACAAATAGGCAAACGTCTGTCGTTATTTTGTAATTGATAGTTACTATCACAAGCCTGGGTCACAAATAGACTAATTTGGTTTATAATGTTAAAAAAGGAAGGTGGACTAAATACGATTTCTAATGCCTAAAGAAAAAAAATACCTAGACACTCAAGATTCATTTCAAATCGGTTTTATCTGTATAGCAAAGGCAAGAAACGTGTGAAATTTCTAAAGATTGCCTCTAATTATGAGCAATTGCTTTCTATGTGCTACCATTTTATCCATATTTTAATTTCCCCCACTCTCTAACAAATAATTTTACTTCTTATGTAGGTAGAAACAAATACTACAGAAATAGAATGTGTAGGCTTATCACAGGACAGTATAACATTTCTGCATTTTAATTTACAAGTGATTAAAAATCTATTAATAGTGGCCTAGTTCTGTTGGAAAAGAAGCTCTACAAATTAATTGCTATTCAAACCAATCAAGACATGCAATGATTTAATATCTTTTAAACACATTCATAAAATCCATTTGAATTTTATTATTAAAACTGTTTTCATATGCATTATATTCTAACTTTTAGTCACTTAGACTTGTCTAAACATCTTAAACTAGTATTTATCAATATGTCACAATTAGCCAGGTCACAAACAAGCCTCATGCATTATTCTTTATGATAGATGCCAGTTCAGAGGGAGAACTCCTCTATAGACCTGCTGCGTGCTTATTAATAAGGTTTTGAGAAATATAACCACCACATACCCCAGGAAATAATTTAGATACATAGATTTATCCAACTTACTTCCTGAAATAGTTGTTTACATCTGTACTATATTCTGAGGATGTCAAAAGAATGAGATTACTCTTTCACTTAATTTATTCTAAACTGAGATATAACTTAGAAATTAAGGCAGCAAAAGATATCTTTTCCTCCCAATAAATAAACAAAATAGACCATGGAAGGCATTTACTGTTTCACTATTTCATACTGCTTTGTTGATCTGAATAAATGCTGTACATTTTTGTTTTAAAACATGAATTTTTTTAAAAACGGTAAGCATCCTCAAAACTGTTGGTTTATATGACATTAGGTCCCTTGCTGGAGGTTTGAAGGAAAAGAAAATGATCTGTATTGCACCTCTCCTATTTTTAAAGTCAGACTTACAATGGATATAAACTTTCTAATGATTTTTGTAAATAATTAACATCAACCCAAGTTGGTAATTATGTTAAAACCTTTTTGCTTTCTGATACAATTGCAACAATTATCTGAGAGAAACCAAAAGAGTAAACATATATATCATAGAATTATTCAGGGATTTTAAATAATTTGGAAGGAGAATAAGTAGTGTTGTCAAAGGGAACTCACTTTTTTAGAACTTGGACACCGGGGACTGAGCCCTGACCTTCCAGGCGTCAGCAGAACGGCTCTGTGAGAGCCATCCAGATTCTTCCAACTTGGCCACCTCACTCATCAAAGTAAAATAGGGAGGTAATGAACCGTGTCTTCTGGCCTCGTTTCCATCCACTGCTCTGATTTTACAGAGATCCCTGTTCTCTAGAGGAGACTTGAGAGATGAATCAGTTCTACGTCTCCCCCTCCCTCACCCCACTTGGGCAAATAGCTACAAGCAAGGGCACTAGCTTGTCTAACACTGGCCCTTCCTTCCACCCCTGTATTTCTGAGAGAGTTGGCAAGGAATGCCCCACTGACTGTTATAACAGCTTCAAGCCACACCTAACAGGTAAAATGACTTCATCCTAGACACACATTCATAATCTCTTACCTCCGAATTTAAAAGGTGCCCATGAAAACAAATGGATTCTTTCTAGGGCATTGTTTTTCAGAAAATTCTCATGGGCTAAAAAAGAATGACATGATTTCCCAGTTGATCACAGAACATTGATTTCAAACATGGGTATTTGCTTATGAGAAATAAAAAATATTTTTTATATCATTGCATGTTAAATTTTATTTTCTAATGTCTGTCATGTGGTTGCTGATTTAAATTCGGGATGCCTTGCTGTGTGAGGACATAACAAGGAAAAACACAGAGATCACTGGAGACGTGAAAGAGAGAAGAGAAAGTGAAGGGCACGGGAGAAACTGACTGTACTGGGTCAAGTTCAACCCAGCAGGGGGCGATGTAGGCATGTTGTGTGGCACATCTTATATTTGTCCCTACCAAAGTTTAGGGACCTGAAATATTTATCGACTGACACTCTCTGCCATTAATTAGTTGCTGCTAGGAATGGGAGATGTATATTTTTAGGCACCGTATTTGCTTTTCCAGTGCATAGGCAAAGGGGCTCTAGCGAATGGAGGCAAATCTCAAAAAAAAAAAAAAAAAAAGCAGATAGTGGCTTTGGAAATGAAGATGAAAGAAATGAGCAAAGAGCTGTAGGCAGGGCAGAGTCCTGATCAGGTCGGTGCAGACCGTTCCAAACCATATTCCAAACCATATCGCCTAAGCCATCATGGAGCTGATGAAACAATATTTAATGAGTGTTTTTTTCTTTTTTCTTCTCTCTCTCTTCTTTTTTTTTTTTTTTTTTCAAAAAACAGGGTGTAGACCTCTTAACTGGTTTTACAGATAAGCTTTTGTATTAGCAGGAAACAGATGGCGTGCTCCACTGTGTAATTTGAGGAGAGTTGAATAAAAGAGCCATTTTCTAAGGTGCAGGCAGAGAGAGAGTCAGGGCTCCCAACCAGGCAGTGTGGTACAGAGGTAGGATGTGTCCCCATCCGTAGGTTTGAAGAAGAGAGCGGAAAACACCTGGGACCATGAGTTGTTTCTCAGGTGGAAAAGCATGTCTGAGGAATAAATGCTCCCTCTCTCCCTCCACCTTCCTTCTGTGCCTGCAAGTCCTCTGTCCGGCAGACAGAGCACAGGAGCAACGGGGAGGCCCTTGCTTTGATTCCTATTGGAGACTGCAGCACACAGCAGGGTCAGGAAAAGGACAGGGGGACATAGGGGCAAATGGAAGTTCTGCACAGGGTGAATAATGAATTGTTAAATGATTTGAAAGCAGGTGAAACTGCCTTAGATGCCTTAGAATACCCTGCAAGAGATTCCCATCACTTACCCCCCCTCCCCCCGAAGATAACACAAAAGCATTGCTTTAGTATCTTCAGTAATGGAAATGGAGCCACCAGGCCTGGGTTTCTTCTGCTGACACACTCACACTTACTTTCAAAGTTATTAAGAGAAAGCAATCCTTAACAGCTATTTCCTGTCATGCAGAAACAAGGCCCCAGGGTCTCAAGTCCAATGTTGGCATTGTTGCCTGTTGATCACCCATTGTTTGAGTCCTATGGCCCTTTCCTAATGATGCAGATTTCTTCCTTCTGGTCATATATTTATATTATGCATTTATATGACCAGAAAAATGTAATTTTTTTCTTTTTCTTCAAAATTTAGCTTCAGTTTATCTAAATTATATATAACACATACTTGCTATAAATAAAAAGATAGTGAAATTACATTTAGTCTATCACACTATCAATATTGCCATATTGTTTTATGTCCATCCAGTTTTTTTTAATTCACACACATAGACTTACTTGTAAAAATGAAATAATTCATAAAATAATTTATATTCCCTTCAAAATTTTTGCAATTCTTTGAGATTTGGGTAGTCTGTCTAGACAACGTGATTATTATGAATTCTGTGCTGTGGTGAGTGCTTTTATTTGGATAGTGTATCTAGATAACATGATTATCCCTGTGAGTCTTGCTCCGTTTGCTTGTATGTGTAAATACATTAATGCGCGTGGAGTCAGGATTACCTTTGGACGCCACGCCTCAGGAGCTGCTCATCTGTGTCTGGAGAAAGGGTTTCTCACTGAGCTTAGCAAGTGTGTAGTGATTTTCTTTAAGATAGATTTTTGACTTTTTAGGAAGTTCTTCAAAATGTAGGATGCAAGGGAAACACATTAAGCTCAGAAAGTAAACAATTCAAAAACTTTACTAACTCCCTAAAACTGATCACATACCTTAGGACCTTTGTTCCTCAAGCATATATATATATATATGTAAGGACAGCTCAGAGACACTCTTAGGCCAACCAACCCACCCTGAAGAGATGGAGACCAGGTGAGCTGTCCTGACAACTTTCAGACCAACTGAGCTACTAGAGAATGATACTGTCCAACCTGTTCAGCTACCTAGGGTTTGCCTGTTGTGCTCCAGAGTTCTAGCTTTCACGAGTATCACAGATATAGGGGTGGGCTTTATGGATACAGCTATCTTCGTATCCATACGAAGTAATTTTTCTCATGTTGGTAACTCCTTACCCACATTGCTGTAATTACCCCCAAATAAACGCACTAGTTCATCAACTGGGCTTCAGTGTTATCTGTACTTTGATTCGTCATTATTCCCTTTCTGTGGTGACAGGAAAACTGTCAAACAGCAGAATTAGTTGGGACTGAGAAGCAGCTGTGAACCCTGCAGATGCGCGGTCCCTTCTACCCAGCACTGAGATGGCAATGTGCACCACTATGCCTGGACTTTTATGTAGGTTCTGGGGATTCAAACTCTGGTCTCTGTGCTTGAACAACAAGCACATTGCCGACTGAGGTGTTTCCCAGCCCAGCACTGTAAGCTTTATGGCCTAAGAATGATATGTAGTTAATAAAGTTTGATGAATTCTACAGCATTGATGTGTAGCCTTCTGGCAGTCTTTGCTATTGTGAGGAATGTGGCTACGGTCTACTTGTACATGCTTTCAAATTTTATTCCTGATTTTCTTAGGTTAATTTTTCATACCGATGGGAAGTTTTCTTTCATGGAATTTTGTTGTTTATTTCTCACAACTTCGATTGGGTTTGCTGAATGCAATTTCTAAATGTTCATTTTAGTAAATTTTTAGTTTTGTAGGCCGATACTGCTTATTCTTTTCCTGACTGATCAGACCTGAATAATCACATAGAAACTATATTAATTACAATATTGTTTGGCCCATTAGCTCAGACTTCTTATTAACTAGCTCTTATATCTTAAATTAACCCATTTCTAGTCTGTGTATTGGTATAAGGTTGTGACTTACTGGTAAGGATCTGACTGCCAGCTGGCATCTTTCTCCTTTGGCAGCTACATGGCATCTCTCTGATTCCATGATTCTGCTTTCTCCCAGCATTCAGTTTAGTTTTTTCACCTGGCACTATTCTTCCCTGTCCTATACCCAAGCAGCTTCTTTATTCATTAACCGACAAAAATAACACATATACAGAAGGACTTCCCACACCAGACTCTGAAATTTATTTTATGTACTAGAATGTTAGAAACTCTAAAGGAACATTCCCACTGATATTTATTTCTTCTGGCTGAAATGAATAGAAAATGCCCAAGGCTATTAAATAAGAATGGAGTAGGCTTTTTGATACTTTGATTTTTATAACATAAAGTCAGGTTGACAATGAAGTTCTAAGAACTGCCTGGCAAACAGTAGCCAGCAGAACACTTTGTGTCCTTTCTGTTTTCTCCTTTCCATACAAGTCCTACTGTATGGAAAAGCTACTTCTTTTCTCTATTTGGTCCATAGAAAAATAATTCTGATAGGAATCTGACCCAATACCCATGCTACTTAGGAAATACCTGAGAGGATGAGTGAAGACTCAGAGGCTCGTTTGTGCTATCTGCTCAGTCTTTAACATGGAATGTAACTCAGTCATATTTTATAAACATGGTCACAGGATACCGGGAGTATCAGTCCCACTCCAGTGCAGGCCTCGGGCTCAGAAGTAATTGGCTATCACAAAACTTACCTTTTGTTCTGCTTTTTTTTTTAAAGAGAGAATAACAATATAGAGTTGGGTGTGTATGGAGAAGGCAGGATGTGACAGGATCTGAGGGAGGGAAAAGAACGTGATCAAAATTAATTATCACCACTAATTATCATAAGTGGTTTTTAAACATAAAGCAAAGAAAACCATCCCACAAATCACAATCCCAGAGAACCTAGACAACAATGAGGACTCTAAGAGAGACATACATGGATCTAATCTACTGGGTAGTAGAAAAAGACAAGATCTCCTAGTGAATTGGGAGCATGGGGACCTTGGGAGAGGGTTGAAGGGGAGGGGAGAGGCAGGGAGGGAGGGAGCAGAGAAAAATGTAGAGCTCAATAAAAATATATTGTAGGAAAAATGAAATTATAAATTCATGTTCACAGGAAACCTCATTCAATAACCATGTGGCTCCTGATAGGGTGAGATGGTTCTATGTAAATAGGTGGTGGGTAAGTCAGACCCAAAGTCAAGAGCAGCACAGCAGACTTCAGTCACAGAGTGACTAAGCTAAGCATTGATGTGGATTCCCCTCTGCATGCTGTGAATATGTTTTATTACCATTGGTTAATAAAGAAACTGATTTGGGCCTATGGCAGTGCACAATAGGGCAAGGCAGGAATTCCAGGCAGAGACAGAGGAGTCAGTGAGACGTCAGGTAACCACCAGAGGAGAAAGACACCCTCACACTGGTACCAGTCAACCACGAACATTGTGGTAAAATATAAAATAATAGAAATGGGTTAATTTAAGATTTAAGAGCTAGCTAGAAATATGCTTAAGGTATTGGCCAAACAGTATTGTAATTAATATAGCTTCTTTTTTATTATTTCGGGTCTAAGTGGCTGGGAAACAAATGAGCAGCCTCCATCTATAAAGCGCCACTAGAGAAGAGAAGATTGACTGCCTAGAAATCCCAAATACCTTCTGAAAGGCACTAACCATGCTTTACATCTAACATTCAAATAAAATGCCAGCTGTTCTTGTTTTTCTGACTGTAATCCTAGGAACTGACATCTGCTTGACACTTTCTTGATCGTCTTTTTCATTCACCAAGAAGTTAGTTCTTCATAAGTATGTGCTGTGTGTAGCTGTGAGACTCGTATTTTAAGCTGACTTCAAAGGTGGAAGGAAATGGGTAGTTGAAGAAGTATTCTCATAAATTAGACATTTCGTAGGTGAGGGGAGACTGACAGGTTCTACTCTAGTTGGTTTTAGTGAGAGAAGAAAGAGAGGGAAAACGACTGCGACATACGACTGTCAAATAGGTCGCTGACGGGACCTGCTGCAAATTTTCAAAGACGTTGTCAGGAATCTCCACACATTAATAAAACTTAAATTTGGTATCATTTTGAAGCAGCGTCTCTGGTTGGTGTCAGGGAAGTCCATGCCTTCTTCAGGGTTATGGTTTGCTAGCTCAGCAATGAACCGTATGGAGAAGATTTTCCCATCAGTCAGAATCCTGTGCTCCTTGTCATTGTTTGTTCTGGGTCAAATCCTTTTCCTCTATCCTTTTTGACAGCTTGACTGGTTCTCCTTAGGTTATATTCTTTCTGTAGTATCACAGAGTTACAGTTTTCCCTCAGGGGGGATAGCAAGGAAAAGAAAAAGAAGAAAGAGAAAACAACAGGTCAGGACATGAATGGGTACACATCTGGGATTCAAGAGGTGGAGGCAGAATGATGGGGAGTTTAAAAACAGCTTGGGCTACATAGTGGGACCATGTCTCAAAAACATAAAACCAAATGAAACCCACCAACTAAATAAACACAAGAGTAAAACAAAGCAGTCAGAAAGCAAGAAATCAAAACTCAAACAATAACGTGATATAAATAAAATATTATAGAAATAAAGAACAAAATTTGTACTGAATCTAATAGTGATGTATCAAATAGTAACACTGTTCAAGTATTATGGTACAACCTGTGTATGGTAATGCATCTCTGTAATACCCGCACATAGAGACTGAGGCAGGAGGATGGCTCAGTTGGTAATGACATTTGCTGCCAAGCTGACTGGAGACCTGAGTTTAATTCTCAGGACCTGTGTGGTAGAAGAAGACAACTGGTTATCCTCTGACCTACACATACACACACGCATGTATGTGGTCCCACAACTACAAGCACAAAAAAATAAATATATGTAATAAAAGTCTTTGAAGTCTTGACATGTGTTGGAATGTCCCCCTTTCTATTACTCCAGGCTAGCAACCACCTCTCATGCCCACTCTGTGCTTTCTTGGGAATGGACTCATAGTAATTTTAGCTTCTGTTTTCCTTTCACACTCTCTCAGCCACAGTACATAAGAGGACCTTCAAGTTGTTATTTCTTATTCATTGGCTTGTTATGTAAAGTCTTTGTCATTTTACAAAAATGATCTCAAAAGATCCGTATGACTGAATTTGAGAAATAAAAATAATCATCATTTTTTTATATGTGCACTCTTGAAACTCACCAAGGTTTAGACATTTGATTCACGTTTGCCAAGGCTATAAAGTGCATCAAGTAATTTTACAAGTATTGTCTTTTTCTGAATTTGACTGTGTTCAATTCTAATTTGGATTTATACTCGTTTCTATCTGAATTTATAAGAAACTGCTTTTTTTGTGTGTTTTATTTTCCACTTTTAGAGCATATTAACGCCCTATTGTCACTATACAGGTTCAGGTTTACCTGAGCAATTTAAATGATAACTATGTGCATATAAAATATTTGTTTTTAAACAATTGACATTCTTCTGTAATGAGCTGCCTGTGGTTTTATGTTATTATTTGATTACTTGACTGATGGAGAACACCAGTGCCTCCTTCCAATGCATTCTGTGTACTGGGTTAGAAGATGGTTTATAATTTCACTTTCATGTAGGATTTAAACATAATTCAGAACCTTTATTAGGTCATGAGGATTAATTCGTATTGGACATACCATAAAATTGTCTTACTAATATGAACTAGCATAAAAATAAAGCTTTCCAAGGAGATTCACATAAAGTAAAATGATATTAACCATTTTAGGACAGATATATTCCTTTTCAGTCTTTACTTCAATATCCAGGAATGCAACTCTTAGGTCTCCCGCATTTCTTGTCTTCACTTCCTGCCTCTTTTTGTCTAAGATAAATTTCAATTATATAGGCTCTATTTCCTGTTGTTAATAACCTATTCTAGTCAGAATTCTTTAGCTAGTCATTAAGGCTGGGATGAGATCTCTATTATTTGGAGAAGCCAATTAACAGACCAGGAAACTCTGTAATGTCATCAGGATATGTATAGAAACCACAACTTAGCACAAGAGGAATTAACATCTCCAGAAGGTATTTATTAAATAAACTGCCCTAAATATATCTGACAAATACATTATCTTTCCTCAAATTGTCTAATTATCAATGTCCACTTATCTAATTAAGTGACCCTCACATATCCCATACCCTATTGTTTTTGAAAATCCTCTATGTTGTAATGAATAAATGATGGAGCCAGTTTGTTAAATGGTTATCAGGAATATCAACTCATCTGTACATCCTTGGGGTTGCCAGTTTTAAGGAAAGGCATTTAAAGAAGAAACAATCAAACAAATAAGCAGAACATAACAACAAACAACCCCCATCCAAAAAACAAAAAAAAAAAAAAACCCAGCCCCAAAACATCAAAACAAGACAAAAATACCCAATTCTACATTTTAAGACTGAACATAGTATGCTTTCTCAAAAAATTTACTAAGGGGAAAAAGAAAACTGCTCCATTTTTATCTGTAGTATAAGCAAAAATTATTTTGAAAAAAGAAATGTTGAACACTACCACTTACATTTGTAAGAAACGAAAATCTAACTTTACTCTCTAGTGTCTTAAGAAAAAACCATATCTTTATATTTGATGATAAAACAATGATATCTCCTAAGATAACAAAGGGAAACATTAAAGTGTTTGTAAAACAAAGGTTTTCTAACCACAATTTATTGTGTATTGAATTTGGAAAAAAATGGAAGTTTAGTTAAGAAGCATTGGACAAGAACTAGTCAAATGTCTTTCACTATCAGGTCATCTCAGTAAGGGCTATGAATATGAGATCCCATCTTCCCCATGAAGCCCATCTCAATACATAGTTCTCTGTTAACCACTCTTTCTTTCTCAGCAGCACTTGTTCATGGTTTTCCATGCCTATGATCTTTTCCTCTATTCTTCCTTGTTTAGTGAGACACACACATTTGGAAGATGTCAACTTCATCTAAGTCCTACCTCTTCCTAGCTGTGCAGCATCAGAAAGAAAGCCTCAAAGTTTGATTTTATCATTTGTAAATTGACGATCTATCCATTTCTTCATGGGATTGATTTGAAGGTTAAACAATGCAACCAGAATCTTTTTTTTTTAAGTTCTAAGATGTTGAATATTTTCTATAAATCTTATTTTGTCTATAAATGTTTTCTTAGCAATTACATCTACAGCTTGCTCTTCTTTTAACAATGTACAACAAACTTGATCCCATTTGGATCTTTGCATGTGCCTTGTATAATTAATGTTAACACTGAAAACCAGTCAGTCACCAAATGCCTGACAAGAGACATCCTCAATGTTAGATGCTGCTTCTTGTGGTTTGGATATGAGTTGGGTTTATCCTCTAGAAGTTACTGTGTTGAGAGGCGTTCTTAGTGTAGAGATTTAGGAAATGGTTGTAGTAGGAGAGGAGCGGGCTCTGTCCTGCCACCCAGCTAGCTTAACCCCCAAAATAATCACACAGAAATTGTATTAATTAAATTACTGCCTGGCCCATTATATCTAGCCACTTCTTGACCAATTCTCACATCTTGATCTAACCCATTTCTATTAATCTGTGTTAACCATGAGGTCGTGGCTTACCGGGAAAGATTCAGCATGTCTGGCTCTGGCAACTCCATGGTGGCTCCCTCTGCCTGCCTTCTTTCTCCCAGCATTCACTTCTCTTTTCCCTGCCTATCTAAGTTCTGCCCTATCAAAAGGCCAAGGCAGTTTCTTTATTTAACCAATGAAAGCAATACATAGACAGAAGAACCTCCTACACCAGATGATCAACATTTAAAACATGGGGATCAAATCAACTGTCATTAATTGGCTGCTCTGTGATCCCTTGCTTCTGATCATTCCATGTTGTTTCTTCCCCTTGCATGTCTTCTTCCACTGGATAATATCTTTCTGGATATTTTCCCCTAATACAACTTAAATCTTGAGAACCAGAAGTCAATAAACCATTTTCTTCACGTGTTTCCAAACTTCAGGGACCTCACTGAGTCAATGATGGTTTTACAGATTTAAAGAACAAAATGATGAACAGCTGTCTCCTCCCTCTAATGAAAGCAGTCACAAAGGGTAGCTTTCAGGAGGCAGCCTTAGGAGGTAGAGCAAAGACAACATTAGAGTGATTCCCTTTCTTTTGAATCTACTCTGTCAGATTTGAAGGGCCATCATAATTAAATACAGAGATGGGAGATTGTACCTGCAAATAGGTTCATAAGTAAGGACAGAAAATCATGCTTAATATTTCTCAAAATTATGTGTTTGTTAACCCAAGACATTTGACATCCATGAAGAAGCCACTCTTCTGGTCTACACAGTCATGTCTTGGTTTCAGCTCAGAGACCCAAATCTCTGTGGTAGAAAAGAGGCTGAAAATACATAGCCTGCCAGAGGAACAAGCTTTCCTTTCCTTTCCACTCTTTATGTGGATGGAGACTAAGAACCAAAAAGAACTTCTGCCCTGGTAGTAAAATTAGGCCCTTCGAGCTTGGGACTGACAAGTTACAAGGTCAGAAAATTCTTCAGGGTCGTGGCAGGCATCTTCCCAAATTCTGCATAGTAAGATTTGACCATTTCTACAGACTGGAGATTAGAGACTGGTCTCCTCTTCCTGCATCATTGTCTGCATTGGCTTTGTGATCATGTGCATGAATAATGGGAGAGGCATGCCATCCTCTATTACTGAAGAGTGCTCTCATCAGGAGAATCTTCTTAGGAACAGAGGAAGAAATCCTGGCTTTGGTTATGATTGAATAACTACTAGAGAATTTATTTTTGTTTTCCTTGAAAAAGGTAGGATTGTTAAAGAAAGGTAGACAGCAAGTAATTTGGTGGTCAAAGGGGCAGTTTATGGCAATAACTGGCAATAATTCTGTGACATACAGTCTGCAAAGACTGATTATTTATTTATTCATTTAGTTCAAATAATGCTTTTAGTGAAAATTTAATTTTCTCATTCTCAGCATCCTTTCAACCTGGTATGT
Source organism: Ondatra zibethicus (assembly GCA_004026605.1). NCBI lineage: Eukaryota > Metazoa > Chordata > Mammalia > Rodentia > Cricetidae > Ondatra > Ondatra zibethicus. Next base: position 196,590 of record PVIU01000870.1, read on the forward strand.
TCCTTTAGGGCCATTGTTTTAATAGAAAGGGGGCACAGTCGTTTTTTTTTATTTTTTCTTTTTACTTATGAAGTATCCTTAGCTATTAATTTTCTTGTAGTGTGTGGATGGGAAAAAGTTATTAGTGTAATGAAACCAACCTAGATGTTTGTCAATCTTGGAGTTGATGTACTGTACAAATATTAGAGATAAAAGAGAGTGAGTCTAACTTTTTCATGTAATCATGGCTGGATTGGGTTAGTTGTTTTTGTAGATTTATTTTATTTTTAACTATATGTATATGCATGTGGGAATATGTACATGTGAGTGCAGGTATGCAGAGGGTGTTAGATCCTCTTGAACCAGAGTTACAGGTAATTCTGAGCTGCCCAGTATGGATGCTGGACACTAAACTTAGATCTGCACAATGCATGCTCTTAATGGCTAAGCCATCTCTCTAGCCCTAGAATGTTTAGTTATGGAGTGATTCTTAAGAAATGATGAAGTGACTCTTCTTTTTTCACTCAAGAACACTGGCAAGATCTGAAGTCCTTTTCTTTTCTCACGATTGGGGGTGAGTTACAGCTGTCTTCAAGTAGATATATGATCTGCTAATTATCCTATCAAGTTGCTTGACAACTCCACAAGACAAAGAAAAATTTGTCCCCAAATTAACAATGCCAGGACAGAAACACAGACTTGAGTTGTGTTGGTAAAATGAAGAAGAGTTGGCAAAAACTAAATTAATGACTCATTTGCTAGGAACAAACAGTAATGGCACACATATGAAACTGTGAAATGTAATGTGTGATTCAAGAGTTAATAGTAGTGATTAAGGTTGAGCTAAGGAAACTGTGATTGGCAACTGCTAACTCTACTGGGTGCAATGAGGAGTGCTTGGAGAGCTACAGACACTAGAAGCGATGGAGCTTGTGAATTTACTTGATTTGATGAATTCTGACATTGTAGATATCCACATGTTTGTTCATCTATGTTTCTGGCATAGTTCACTAAGAAACAGTGAAGTAGAAAAGCAGAAAGCAGTACTGAGAAGACAGGTCAGAGGAGAAGAGTGCATTCATTGTACTCATGCATGAGGACTTATGCTTGGATCCCAGCATCCACGTAAAAAGACAGGTGTAGGAAAAAAGTCTGGTGGGGTGCCCTGCACCCATAACTCCAGTTCTGTGGACAACAAAGGCAAGAGGATTCTTGGGGATTGCTAGTCTTAGCTTGGGTTCACTGAAAGAGCCCTCTTAAATGAAATATGGCAGAGAGCTCTAAGAAATACACCTGCTTTCCTGTTCTTGTTGTCTGAGGCTTCTGTACTGCCTAGTTTCTGTCCTCCCACCAGGTCCCACAGCCATTTAGCCCCAAAGAAATCACACAGAGGTCTACAATAGTTATAAACTGATTGGACCATTAGCTCAGGCTACTTATTAACTCTTATAACTTATATTAACCCATTATTCTAGTATATGTTAGCCACATGGCTCGGTACCTTTTTCAGCGGAGCAGGTCACATCTTCCCTCTTCCGTGTCTGGGCAGGACTGGGGAGGAATGGGCTTCCTCCTTCCCAGAATTCTCCTGTTCTCTTTGACCCATCTCTACTTCCTGTCTGGTTGTACCGTCTATACTTCCTGCCTGGCTAATGGCCAATCAGGGTTTATTTAAAACATAATTGACAGGATATAGACAATTGTCCCGCTCCATGTTCTGGTCTCTAAATATAGAAAGTAGCCTGCACTCATGTATACATGTGTATATATACCACATTTACATACACCGCAGTGAAACACACATACAGCCCCCCACACACAACACACACACACACACACACATACACAGAGAGAGAGAGAGAGTGAGAGAGAGAGAGAGAGGGAGAGAGACAGGGAGGGAGGGAGAGAGGGAGAGAGAGAGAAACATTCAGAAGACATTGGGAGTTGGAAATAAAGTACTTGATAGTTTTGATATATTAGTAAAGGAAGCACAAGGCTCAGGTTTCTGTATTGCTGTCTTGCAATAGAGAAATACAGATGACACTCTGAAAGCAGACTATTTGTTTTACATCAACCCCCATATATATCATATTTCTATCATAATATATATCTATTTTAGAATACTTTCGTCATCTTAGCTGCATTCTATCATGTTAAAGGATGAGCTCAGATGGAGCGCTTACCTAGCTATGTGTTCTTTCTTTTCTTTCTCCCTCTGTAGTCAATGAGCAATAAATTCTGCAGGGTCCTAGGCTGCTTGTGTCTTAGAGTTGCTATGGTTAAATTTATCTTAGTAACAGTAAATAATTTTCTTAAAGTCTCCAAATGCTTTTATATGAACATCAGAATCTAAGCTATGCTTCAGAGTCATACTCAAAATTGGTATTATCGGACTGGAAGCTGAACAAGCACATCAATTTGGTATCCAGTACCAAATGGAACGCCCTGAAAACAAGCATATAGATAACATTACACAGACTGAACAGGTTATATTTTGGAATATATATGCACACCACACACACACACACACACACACACACACACACACATACACACACACACACACATACACACACACACACACACGTAGCAACAGTTAATGAAAAATGCCACAACTTTGAAAGAGAGCAAGGAGAAGTAGATAGGAGGGTCTAAAGGGAGGAAAGAGAAAGAAGCAATGATATAATTATATTATATTCTCAATAATAAAGGAAATGCTTGAAATATTATTATGAAGTAATATGCTTTTATGTAAACACAGTCAAATACTACCTACCATTTCCATCAGAGACTGACTGCCTACACACAGGTGAGATTACTGGGTGGCACCTTGACCTTGTTAGTCTGTGTACGTATACTCTGTAATGTTCACAAAATAACTAACCACTTGCTGGTGCCTTTAGCAGAACAAGTCTGTGCCATTTTGCAAGCCACTAAGTCTGTGTGCAGCAAACGCCTTCTGGTTTCAGACTATATATTAAAAACCTCTCAGTGCTAACTTCTTTAAGCAAACCTAAACATAGCAATCCTGAAAAAATAGAAGCCAATGCGAAAAGCCTATTATCACTTTTCAGTCTAGAATGCCCCCAAATAATTATTAATTCTTAAGACAACTAATTATTCTAGAGACTCAATGAAAACTGAGGATTAAGTACAACGTTAATTAATTAATTTCAAATTGTAAAGCTGTTTAAAAATTATTAAAATAGTTTAAGACGGAATGTGAAAGCAATGAATGCTGAGAATTACGATCTGAAATCCTAAATAATAAATTGTTAGGTCCTGATTTGATTTTAATGCTACATGATCACCTCTCAAATACAATCTGTCTCAATGGAATAGCAATGTTCTCTCTCAGCTTCATTGGAATGCTGGCTTCCTAAGTTATAACTTCCTCAGAGATATATAAAAAATAAATATAAAACAAACACCCAAGAAACCGCTGCGACTCTAGAACAGACGATCTTTAGAAGTGTACTGTGTATATATTAGTGCTTTAAGAGATGAAAATTATCATATTTTTCTAATATTTACAAAATACCTCTAGAAACAGGAGAAGCACAAGGCCTCTATCTGAGTGTCTTGCAAACACTCAATATTTACCATCAAGTTTACTTGGATTTCAGCTTATTACGGATGCATTTGAGAGTAGCCTCTTCTGCCTGTTTTACCCAAAAACACACTGTAAGTAGAGACATTCCTTTCTGCAGAACTCCTAAGTAAGAATCTTATTTGCTCCCTCTGCTGGAGAGATTATTTTGGGCCCTGCAAAGCAGTGTATTCATTTTCATTTTTTTCATTTGCATTTCTTTAACTGAAGAACTGTATTGGTAAGCAAGCATCATGGTACCCAGATAGGAAAGAAGGAGGCTTATTTTAAATTTCCTGGCTACATTCCATTTTAAAAAGAAGCAGAATAAAGAGATTTATTTTTGGAAAATGTTATCTTGAAAAGACAGATTTAAATGTGCTTTCTTTTTATAATTTCCCTTAGTGTTTGTTACATGGTTGCTCTTCCTACACCTGCTTGTTTGTTTATTAAGATGGTCAGTGTTTTGTTTTCCTGAGTAGCTGCTGTGGGCTCTTGAGAACTGTCTGTTAAGGCACCCGTGCTGGGAAAACACAACATAGCTTTTCAGAGTTTCAACATTTCCTGTATTGTGAATCTCGATTTTTTTTCATTATCCTATTCCTCCAGAAATCTTTGGCTCTATCATCTGTTGAAACTGCAGAGAATGTGTTCTAGGTAATCTGACATTATGTCAGCTTGAAGATAGAATAACAACAAAAATACTTAACTAAGTGCTAGGAATTCTACTGAGTTCTTTATGGGAATTATCTTAGTTCTTTCTCAAATAGATGAGGGTTTGGCCTTTTCTTTTTTTCTTTTTCCTTAATGGTGTTGGAGATAGAATCTAGGGATTCACAAAAGGAAGTCAATCATTCTACCACTGAACCACATCCCTAGTTTTAAAAGCAGCTTCACCTTTTCAGATGAAGAATTTGGAATGAATAGCTTTTAAACACAAACATCTAATCATTGGTCAAGTAAGAGGGTTAATCCTGAGGTTATGAGTTCAGACCTAAGCCTTAACATTTAACCATAGTAAGACTGTTTTTTTTCGTATTCTTTTATTTTTTTCCATTCAAAAACATAATTAAATAAATAAAATTTTTACATTTCTTCCCCTTCTCCCGGTCCCATCCCGCTACTTCCGACCCCTCCTCCCTCCCCTTCTTCCTTAAAAGAGGGAATGGTGCCCTGCCCTGTTAGAAGTCCAAGGCCCACCCCACTCCATCCCTGCCTAGGAAGGTGTGCATCCAAAAAGATTCTGTTCCCAAAAAGATAATACATGCAGAAGAGATAGGTCCTGGTGTCATTGTTGATGGCTTCTCCGTCGGCCCCCATTGGCAGCCACATTCAGAGAGTCCGGTTTGATCACATGCTCATTCAGTCCCAGTCCAGCTGGATTTGGTGTGGTCCCATTAGATCAGGCACACTGTCTCAGTAGGTGGACCAGCCCCTCACGGTCCTAACTTCCTTACTCATCTTCTCCCACCTTCTGCTCTTCAACTGGACCTTGAGAGCTCAGTCCATTGCTCTGATGTGAATGTGGGTCTCTATCTCTATCTCCATCCATCGGATGAAATTTCTATAATGATGATCAAGATAATCATCAATGTGACTATGGAACAAGGCTAGTTCCGGCACCCTCTCCTCTGCTGCCCGAATACCTAGCTGGGGACATGCCCGTGGACACCTGGGATTCCCTCCAGGGCCAAGTATCTATCCAGTCCTAAAATGACTCCCTTAATGTAGATATCTTATTCCCTTCTCCAATATCCACCTTTCCTCTATCTCCACCTTCCCACTACCCCAAGCTCTCCCCAGTCCTCTCTTCTGCTTCCCCCTCTCCCCTTCCCCTAACCCCTACCCTCCACCTCTATCCCTGCCCCCGTGGCTTCCAACTTTTGCCTGATGATCTTGTTTGCTTCCAACTTCCAGGAGGAGCTGTATATGGTTTCTTTGGGTTCACCTTGCTATTCGGCTTCTCTGGGCTTGTGAGCTAAATGCTTAGTGTCCTTTGTTTTATGGGTAGGGTCCACTAATGAGTGAGTACATACCATAATCATCTTTCTGCGTTTGGGTTACCTCATTCAGGATAGCGTTTTCTATTTCCATCCATTTGCATGCAAAATTCAAGATGTCATTGCTTTTTACCACTGAGTAGTATCCTAATGAATATATAATCCACACTTTCTTGATCCATTCTTCCCTTGAGGGGCACCTCGGTTGTTTCCAGGTTCTGGCTATTACAAACAATGCCGCTATGAACATAGTTGCACAAATGCTTTTGTAGTATGATTGGACTTCTCTTGGGTATATTCCCAAGAGTGGTATTGCTGGATCCTGAGGTAGGTTGATTCCCAATTTCCTGAGAAACCGCCACACTGACTCTTTGAATGATGTCTGTAATTCAATGCCACATGCAAATGCCAGGAGTTGTTTCTACTCTAGTAGACACTTTTATAGGTTATACCAAATCTACCATTTCTTTCAACATGCATCATATTAATTCAAGCTATCTAAAATGTTTCAGTTCAGAGGCAACTTCCAGTTGTTCTCTTAGATACTGCAAGGTAGACTATGTGAAGGTTTTAAGGGGACATTCATCACACATCAAACTTCATTTGTGTGTTTATTTTTGGCCAGAAGGTCAACATTTGCTTATTTCTTTAGTCATGCTTTAAAAAAAGCTCTAACTCTAGAAGAGGAATCATAATAGTACATTTGAAGTGTCTGCAAGGTCCACTCTGTCTTAGTGTTTTTATTTCTCTGTAGAGTCACCATGACCATGGCAACTCTTATAAGGAAAACATTTAATTGAGGGGGGCTTACGTACAGCTTCAGAAGTTCAGCTCATTGTCATCATGGTGGGGAGCAGTGCAGCATGTAGACAGACATAGTGCTGGAGCTATGATTCCTACATCTTGCAGGGAACAGGAAGTTGGCTGTCTGGCACACTGAGTGAAGCTTGAGAACAGAGACCTCAAAGCCCATCCCCACAGTAACACACTTCTTCCAATAAGACCACACCTACTCCAACAAAGCCATACATCCTAATAGTGCCATTCCCTTTGCGAGCCATTTTCTTTCAAACGATCACATGCTCCTTCTTAAAACATGTGCTTTTTTCATATTTATCTTATTTTTAAATTGTGTACATGTGTGTGTCTGTGTGTTCATGTTTACACACAAGAATACGACTGCATGCTCAGTCCAAAAGAGGGTGTTAAATTCACTGGAACTGGAGTCACCAGAAGGCTCCCAGTGCTTTGGGAGAGGAGTGCTTACGCTCAACCACTAAGCTATCGCTCCAGCTCCCAGAAATGTTCTCTGTAAGATGCTCTCTCCGTTCTCAAGCTGACTTAATGTGTATCTATATTTTCATTGATCACATATTGTAATCTGGTAGAAATCTACCTGAAAAAAAATCTTTTACAACATTAAAAGATTCAGTTTGATTGTCATAATCTGAAGAATTTTGAATTGATGCATTAGTACCTCCTTTAATTATTTGAATATTGACCTTGCAAATTTAAAGGAAAAAAGAATGATGCTTCTGCTTCTTTCTATTCATGTAGTCAAACTGTAACAAAGGGCTATTGACTCCATCGCCTCCTGAGGGAGTCAGTATCTTCTAAAGTCTCCACAGATATTTACTGATTAATTGGCTTGACCACTCACATATCTGGTTATGAATGAATGACTCACAGGCCTGCTTTGTTGAGTGAAAGAGTGGTATGGGAATTTATATTGCCTGCAAATATGAGTATGCAATTCAGAGTTTAAAATATAGAAACTATAATGGCTCATCAGAAACATTTAAACTGTGATTATAATTAACCACAGATAATTAATTTTAGAAATTGTCAACCGAGTTTTGTAGTCCACAGCCACAGCCTTAAAGTCATACAATAATTTCTTCATCAGAAAAAGAGAAAACCACTTTTTGTTTTCCAACACATGATAACATTAAGTAGAAAAATCTCTTCAGGAGAATTGAACCAGTTGTGTTGAAAAGTCTTCAAGAGGCCCAGTTGGTAACAGATATATCGTCAATATTGTCTTAAGAAAATGATTTAAAAACAAAGAGAACCTAGCTTCAGATGATTACGACAGGGAGGTCTGTGTTAGTGTACATGTGGGGAATACTCAGAGTGACTCAGAAAATGTGTATGGGAACATGTCAGAAGTCCCATTATAGAATCCAGTATTAGAGGTGAAATAATTCTGCATTGCTTTTTACTATGGTGTTATTTTTACTTTATAACAACTATGACCTGAGAAAAGACAAGTATATTTATATAAATTATATTATACATGTAAAAGTTAAGCCCCAAGGGGTGTGTGACTTTTCCTAGAATAGCAATTTAGGATAGAAAATGACTAACGTTTACATCCTTCACCATGTAAATATCATAGTTGAAAAAGGTTTACACTCAGACACAGACAAATTCGGAGGCTCTGCTTGTGCAGAAGAAGTGAAATGTGGGATGATTAAATCAATGATGTCACATTCATGTGACATCTGTGCAAATCTTGACAAAAATGTTGAGGACAGGGCAAGGGATACAGCTCACTAAAGTGTTTGCTCTGTAAGCAGGAAGACTTAATTTTGATCTCTAGGATCTATATAAGAAACCAGGTGTGGTACTCTTCACCTGTAATCTTGATGCTACAGAGGCAAAGACAGAAAGAACCCTGGGGCTTGTTGGCCAACCAGGCTAATGCCAAGTCCAGTGAGAAGTGAAGAGATTGAACAAGGAGGAAACTAAATATCAATCTGTGGCTTACACACATGCACACTCACACACAGAATCACCCTCTTACATGCACACATGTACATACATGTGCACATACACAAGAATACATAAACTTGCATAGACACAAAGAAATAATAACAAGGAAGGTATATTTGGAGATACTATTTTTTAAAGATTTATTTATTTAACTTTATGTGTATTTATGTATTTTGCCTGTGTTTTTTTTTTTGTGTGTATGTGTGAACCATGTGTGTGCCTGGTGCAGGGGATGTTCTGAATAAGGTTGCAGTCACTTGAGACTGGAGTTTTGGATGTTTGTGAGGTACTATGTGGGTTTTGGGAACTGAGTCCAGGTCCTTTGCAAGTGAAGCAAGTGCTCTTAAATACTGAGCCATCTCTCTAGCAAATGAAGCCATTACTGATAAAACTGAAATGCAAATTTCTCAAAGAAACCACAGAGAGTCAAGAAAAATAAGAAAAGCAAATGAAAATGGAAAAAAAACAGAAAAAAATGTGCAAGCCCAGATAAACCTTAACATATTAGTAAGTTCACTAACTGCTAATAACCCAAATATAAACACAAAGAATTGAATTTGACAGTGTGCCTAATAAAATATCAAACTATATTATATCTGTAAGGAGTTCATATCTAATATAATGACATAGGTTGACAGAAAGTAAAGCAGTGTGAAGACATGGGTCATGCAAATGTTGAGGAAAAGAAAAGAGATGGAGATTTGTTGAAAGCCATAGCTGTCAGTGCAAAAACATTCATAGAGAAAGAAGCATCATACCATGACGAAAGAGTGAATTCCCCATGAACGTCCAATGATTCTCAGGACACAGAAGGTCTATTTTAACTATTCATCACCTCAGCCTCAACACATAGCCCTCTTCCCACCCCTCTTGCTTCTGTATTAGTTGGGGCTTAAAATAATTGCAATCTATTATTTAAAATGATGTCTAGATTGGATAAACTTGGCCAATTTCGTTTCCTGAGGTGACCAGCTCTTCTTCCAGGTGAGCAACCTGACCACTTTTGTTCCAGCTCAAAGTTCCATGGGGTGCCTGGGGGATGTACTCCAGTGCCTTTCATCAAATAGGGACATGTTCTCCACATGGTTGTGGAAAGGGCACACACAAACAAACATAACAAAGCAACAGCAAAACAAGATCAAATGTGTACAGCATCTTAAAATTGCTGTTGAGAAGGCACACACAATCCTTTCTGCTCTCTTGTCACTTAAAGCAAGGCCATGGCAAAGCCCAACACCTGGGAGAGAAGAGAAAATGCACTTTAGGATGTGTGAATAATTGGGGCCAATGGTGATATTTAGTGAGCATATATCAGTCTAATAATCCCTCTCACTAACCATTGCCCTATTACAAGGACATAGCCTAGATGCCTTCCTACTGATTTGGGGGGCATTTTTTGCTTGACTTATTTTTAGCACTATATCCTACTCCACACAGAACCTTGAGATAGGCTTTATTTGTAAGTCAATGTCATGAAGGATAATAGCATTCTGCTATTTTTCTTTGCCAAACACCTCAGGAGGCATTCTTAAACGAGGGAAAGCTGGCTGTGGTATGGGTTGTATCATCTGGAAAGGAAAGTATATTTTCGATTTCCCTGTCCATCAGTAAGTTAATATATATGATGCTTTGATATGTTTTTCATACTATTATAAAATAATGGTTTCACTGGATGAGAGGAATTTGGGCACTTTAAATGCTATTTAGTCCAAAAATAATTATTTGTTTTATTCCATAATTCTTGAGGCATAAGATGAGAGGGTGCCCATTTGAAGGTTTTCCCCAGTATTGAATAGGAAAATGCAAGTTTTACCTGTTATGTCTTTGATTCCTTAGCTCATGGTAAATGACTTAAAGTAGCGTGATCATTCTTGGTACTATGATAGCACCCTTCTGTTTAATAGCATGATTAAATCAAAATTAGGTTCTCTGGATTTAGTACTGTATTTTTTTTAAATGCTACTTAACAAATTATCATCCTCTTTCTTATTGGCTGAAAGCAATACATATCCATCATCTCAGATGCAAAGCTGCAGTCTAGGAATGGCTTAGCTGATTCCCCACAAGACTTCAGACAATGCCTCCTCCTAGGCCAGATTCTCATGTGAAAATGTATGTGTGTGTGTGGGGGGGTTCTTCATCCTATGGATGGCTCACTCTGAGAAAACCAGACGCTACAGCATGAGGACATACAGAAGTCCTACGGAGCAGCTCAGGTGGTATGGCACCAAGGCCTCCTGTCACACACTGCAAAGGGTTCTGTAAGCAGCTTTGTGAGTGTCGTCTTCTGCTAACAGCCTCAAGTTACTCATTCTGGAATAAGACTCTTTAGACTGGACAATGTGTTCTGTACCACCAGCTCCACTCGGCGTCACTTCATGAGAAAAGTCTGAGTTAGAGCCGCTCAGCAAACCATTCTCAACATCTTACCTCACTTGAATTCTAAGGTTCCCAACTTTCACCAGTGCAAATAATTCAGTTTAAGGATTTGAGTAACCATAACTAGATGCACAAAATATTTACTGACTGATTCCATTTCTATCAAGGAGACTCCCAAGAATAGGTTAGAAGGAAATGTATTCCAGATAGAATGGACTTCATATTTTTAAAATATTTTAAAATTTCTGTCTTATTTTCCCCTCTGAATTGATATTCACCCGGGATAGAAATGTCCAGTTCTGTAGCTCGTATGTTTTCTATTTTGAAAAACACTATTCCATCACATGCCCGAGTCTTTGGTGGGAAGCTTTACTGCAGTAGGCTCTGCTTTATTGACATTCCCATCTCAGAGCTGCCTTCAGCCTTTCCCCTACTGTAAGACTATGCTCTGCTGCATGAGCAGCCTTAGGTCAACACATTTGCTTCAAAGAGATGTTCCAACAACAATAACACCAGCAAAGAAGATGAGAATGCTCATTCTCGGATGGTTCCAGGTGAGTGACACTTCGGTGCCAATGCAAATGAATTTACTCAAAGGCTTCACTGGAGAGAAAACATTCCGGAGATAAAGTGTCCAGTGAGAACGATAGCACTAGAATGCTTCCCAGAATTGAAATGTCGTTGGCAAGGCTTAGGGGTTGTCTTGCTCTCCAGCTGTGAACACAGGAACAATGGCAACAAGGAAGCAAGGAGAGTTTATCAAAGTGAATTGGCTTCCTTGATGCGACTAAAATAATTGGGTCTAAATAAAAAAAAATGAACTGTGTTAGGTGGAAGTGGAAAGGGTGCTTCTTACATGGTTATCAAAATGAGTGACTTTACAATTAGGTGTTCGCCCAGGATGGCAACTATCCTTGTTTGTTGCTCCTTTTATCTTCCTGTCTTTCTCTTTTTCATCTATGCATTCCACCTTTACAGATAACAGCTGACTAAACAATGATAAAAAACATTCACTTTTCAATTTTAAAAATTATCTTAGAATAATCTTCCCTTAAACTCACCTATTTCACAAATAACCTTATAACTCTGGCTTTCAATATTGGTATTTCCACGGCTAAACTGAAGTCAACTAATGTATATGTCAGTGTGGAAGAAGCCAAAATGCCTATTAGTTTAATTTAATCCCTACTAAACTGTGATATTTGTGACTTGAAGGGGTAAATTCAGCAAGGCTCAGATTTAATTTATCAAGTAGACTGAAGTAGGTAATAACAGCATGGGGCCTGATGCATCATGAGATCAGTAGTAAGCCCTCCATAAAATTGCTTTGGGCGTAGGAAAATCAGACATAGCAATTATACTTAGCAAGAAGAAGCATTTCTAGAGAGTGTGAAGCAATTAGTTAGATTTACAATCTCAGACTAGAAAAGGAAAAATTACTTAAATTCAACTCAGAAGCATCCTAAATCATCATTACACTGTATTGATCTCCTTTAAAGCAACTGACTAGAAATGCTTGCTTTATCTTGACCACTGAATATTCCCATAGAGTTTGGATAGAGTGAGAATATACAGCTCAGCATCTGCAGTGAATTGTGACATACAGGGCTTTACCATGTGTGCATGTCGTTTGGAAGAAGAGTCAATGTTAATCTATAATAATGCTGTATATTGCAGTGTTCTTACCAGTATGCCAAAGTGAATGGTTGGAAATTATATTTAAAGAGGATGAAGACTCCGTAGTAATTTGAACTACGAAACAGATGGTGGTACTTTAGCTATTTGGCTTTAAATAAAAGTATGCCATTGTTCACTTGTTTGTTGAATAGTCTTGAATATATGTGGGCAGGTTTATTTTCAAAGATTTAATGTCTTTCAAATATTATATAAAAGAGTTTGAAATGTGAATCCTTATGCTAAAGTATCTACTGAGAAATGTTCTGTCACTGATGTGTCTGAATATTGCTGAAAATGTCAAGCTGTTCCTATTGGAAGTATCTGACATCTGCATCTAAAATTTTGGAGGAACATAAAATTACTTGCCAGGGAATTCTGCTCTTAACTTGGTCTCAGCACTACTTAGAGATAAAGTGTTCATGATTTGCATGCTTTTAGCAACAGGCTAACTCATTCTTCATGGAGAAAGGATAATTATTATTGGTGCTAGTTATCTACTAAATATGCAGCTTGCAGAGAACAGGGGTGGAAATGAGAATGCGAACAGTATCAGTAGGTAACTGTGGGGCTGGTTTTGAGTTAGTCATGTGACATTAAGAACTTATTGATAGATTGCTCTCTTTCTCTCACAGATACAGACATACACACATATACACAGACACAGACAGACACAGACACACAGACACACACACACACACACACACACACACATACATCTATGGAGGATTGTTTTCAGACCCATGGATATTCAGTACTCAAATGATACTCACTGAAAAGGCTAACAAGAATAAATGCCTTTTAAGGATCAAATAATCTGCATTTCAAAACCTGATGTGCTGTTAAAAATACCAGGGTAGATACTTGGCAGTCGTGGGATTTCCCTCAGTTTGCCCCTTCATGGCCCATTCTTTTTTAAATCTTCCCCTTCTTTTCTAAATGTTCAATGTACTTACTTAACTTGTGAATTAAACATATTTAAGGAGTAAATTTAATAGGCAATGCACACAAGGAGATGTTGATTTCCCTGCCATGACAGTTTTTTATTTTTGGCAGAATGGAGCTTTTGCTGACATTTTGGCCATGGTTTTGCTGATTCAATACTACTGGCTCCTCTAGAATGGAAGAAACCCTGATCTAATGGAAGCTTCATATTGAGTTCACTGAGGGCAAGAACTGCTTTGCATTTATGTTTAGCTCTTGGAAAATTTATGCTTGTCTCTATTCTATCTTTTAAATAACTAAAGAAGACAGGGTAGGTGATTTGTTACTGTTATATGGATAAATAAACCGCAAATCAAAGTGCAAGTCAAAGATTCTAAATGTCGTATCCAGAATCTATTAAGATTGGTTGGGTTGGGAAAGCAAACTTTGGCTACTTGGCTCTGTGATTTTTCTGTTAAACTATTATGCCTCTCTAAGTTCCATGAAACATATGATAGTTGTTTGGGTGGGAAACATTGCTGGTATTTATTATAATTCTGACCTCATGATAGAAGTGTTTAATTTTTATGTGTTTTCTTGTAGTGAATTTTTGCCTTGTGTCTTATCTTGTAATGGATAAACCTTGACTCATAGCCAAGCAAGCCATTTTGGAGTCTTTTATGAATGAGTCTTTGCCCTAGGCCAAGGGACCATCGTTGGTAATGTAAGATGAGTGGATCTGAATGCATCAGCATTCTAGAGTCCTCTCTAGACAAAAATATAAAAGCAAATAAAGCTGAAACCATATTCTTTATTTTCTTTTTATTGAAAAATACATTTTATTCTCACATAGTATACTCTAGTTATAGTTTTCCCTCCCTCTATTCCTTTCAGTTCCTCCACATCTCCCATCCCATCTCAATCCACCCTATTTTTGTCTCTCAACAAACAAGTTTCTATGTGAAATCCTTTTCTGTATGTAAAAAAAAATTGGGAGATCTTAAGTCAGTGATCAGAAGACAATTTCCTTCAAGCAAAAGCCTGATAACCCAGGACTTGTCAAACTTCCATTGTGTTGATATAAGGAAGAAAAAAAAAAGGAATAACTGGGTCTTGAACAACTATCTCCACATACTTTGCCCTTTGCTTGACAAGTTCTTTCAATCCTATTAGGGCTTCAAGGTCAAGACTATTGCACTGTTTTACACACAAGAGGATGGAGGCTCAGCAGAGTCAGTTGGCAGTAATTAATGGAATTCACCTTAGAACAAAATGTTCTCAAACAGCATGTCACTTTTCTATACTCTCCTAATAAGCCTGAATTCCAAAACCAAATGCCTACATTTTTTTTATCGCCTCGAAAGATGTGCATTTGTCTAAATCTTATACTAAACAGACAATGGATGCTTAAGTAAATTAGTCAACATTTGTATTTGACTGAATCATCCAAAGAAGGGAGACAAATATAGACCCAGGTGATCATAACCAGTCAAATCCTGATAATAAGAGACTGTTGAGTGCTCAGTCCCAAGCAGAACATCTGAGTCACCCTGTCTGGTACCCAGAGAACTGGGGAAGAAGAATGTGGGAAGACTAACAGAGGCAGGGGAGAGGGCTAATACAACAAATGCTGTCTACTGAATTTAATATGGGTGTCATAATCATGAACACATAGCACCCACGATCCCTTGCACGATGCCTACACATGTGCACACATACACACAGTCAACAGGGAAGAAGTAGGGAACTAATTGAGAAGAAGATCAGCAGGAGGAGGAAGAAAGCAAGAGAATATGATGAGGGGGAGGTGAGTGTGATCACAATATACTGTGTTCAAGCATGATAGTCCCAAATAAACTAATTTTTAAAAATCTACTCAAGTTGAAAATATAAGGTACATTGAATAATAACAGATAATTAATCCTTATGCATAATCTAAAATTGATATCAGAGAAATACATCTGAAACCCCTCCTTCAGGATCTTTAGTTCTCCAACACTCCATAGCATTTGACCCGGGAATACGAAAGCGACTGTTTCACAAAAGCAGTCCCATCAATTAGTCAAAAATGAGAATTTAGAAGGCATGTGACCAATCAGATTTAGTATTCAGATGATTTTTATGTTCTGTTTGCAAATTTTAAATTAGATTACCATGGCACATCATTAAAAACAAAACAACCCCTTAGTTCTTTAACAACTACAAAAGATTTACTTTCCCAGAAAAAATGTATAATTGACTGCATACAGCATGCTCAAGAAAGTCATGGAACTTTACTTCTTCATACAAAGTTTTTAATTTTCAAAGTGTAATTCCTCATTAAAGATTCATTTTCAATATGACTACTTGCATTTTAACTACTGGTTGGCAAATTCTCGTTCTGACAGTGATGAGATGATTTCATTTGCAGTGGGTTTCTGGGTTATGCAGAATAATTGTAATAAATCAGCACTATGAAAAACAATTTTTAGTGCCACTATATTAGCTGCAGGCCATTCAAACGCAGAGAACACTTTTGTTCTGTGCCAAAAGAAATGTTTAATTCATTGCTACAGGTAGAAAAAAATGCATGTTTGTGCTTTTGCTGGTATTTTGCTTGAAGATTAATCTTTTCTTCACCACTGGATCTGCACAAAAACAAATTTATTTGAAAGAAACTAACTGTCACACAGTGTGTGGGTCTTAGTTTTTTAAAGAGAACAGGAAATGGCTGAGGTCTAAACAGTATTTTAGTTTGAGGGCAATGTGTGCCTTTTGGGTTCTACCCTGTCAGATTCCCTCCTGGTCTCTGCTGAGGTGAAGAGAGACTGCCTGCATGACAGATATGGCCTCCAGCAGGTTCTCAAAGTAGTATACACAGTATTCATTCCACTGAGTGTTAATTTCTATAGGTTTGTCAAGGGTCAGAATACAACCCCCTTTTTTAAAAAACAATAATACCAACAACAAACAAAAGACCTTAATACTGCTCTCTTTAAAGAAAAAAACAGATGAAACTATACTTTGTCCCAAATAATAAAGAAAAAGAGTAGAATGGAGAAGTTTTGACCATGGAACTAACTTTTTTTGTTGTTGTTGTTCAATAAGCTATGTAGAAATGGACTTTTAAGTAGGTTTAAAATTTAAAATTAATTTACTTATCTTTAGTTGTATGAGAGAATACAGAGAGACACCAGATGAGAAGCAAGATGATCCAGGTTTGAGAAAATTATGTTAGAAACCAAAAGAGAATGCCCTCACCCATTATCAGCAACAGCAAAACCTAATGTAAACTTAGCCTGGCATGGAAATAATTGACTGATCTTGCCCAAGTTGACTTCTCCATTTCCATTGCCCAATGTGTTCAGTGGTTGACGGATGGACTAGAAGAAATTGCTGCCTAAAGGGTCATGTAATAAAACTATAGTGGTACATTACCTCCAAGAATCACAGTTGGTAACATTTTCCCATGTGGAATACTGTCTTAAAAATAAATCATACTCTAGAGCTGTGATGTGGGATTCCTGTCTGCTGCTGTGAATACCACTGGTTAATTAAAAAAACAACAACAAACTGTTTTGGGCCTGCACAGGTAATATAGGTAGGCAGGGAAAACTAAACTGAATGCTGGGAGGAAGATTACATAGTCAGGGAGAAGCCAGGTAGCCCTGCCAGAGACAGACACGGGAACTTTTCCTGGTAAGCCACTGCCTCATAGTGATACACAGATTAATAGAAATGGGTTAAATTAATATGTAGAAGTTAGACAATAAGAAGCTAGAGCTAATGGGCCAAGCAGTGATTTAATTAATATAGTTTCTGTGTGGTTATTTTGGGGCTAAGCGGCTGGGACAAACAAGCGGCCTGCTGCTACAGAGTTCTATTCCAAAACATATTAAGTATGCAAACATTAAGCTAGTTTTTTTCAACCAAGAATTAAATGGTAAGAAAATTCTATGAGACCATGGGACATTACCACTCTAGAATTAGGTGCAATGGAAAGGAATGTGCCCAAATTATGTGACTGATCTCTGGTCTAGATGAGAAGTATTTACACTATTTATTCTGTGATATGTGAGTGCCTGTCCTTTCCATTGAAAACCTAGTTTATAATTAAAATTCTAGTTTCTACAATAATGTGTTTTGATTTGTGTCCTTCCTTATTGGGATATAGCATCTGTACTTATTTATGTATGAAAACAAAATAACAGGAGACACACATGTCAAGGGTCATGTGGGACAATAATGCAATTACAGTTTATAGGACTCATTCGTACATGAACAATAACTAGAGTGGATGAGATTTAAGTTCACAGTCTCAAACTTTTTCTTAAACTACTACGATGAATAGTCTCAATAGTGACTGATTCTACATCATAATTGTTATAGTTGAAGCATCAACCCAGTTTCCAACCTGAATTCCTATGATTTAACTTCACCATGAACAACCCAGACCCAACACGCTGAAATGACTTTTATACCAGTTCTTGTGACTCAACCTCTGCATCCCTTACCTTGTCTACTTACAAATGTTTGGTCTTCATGATGTCTTATCAGTTCATCTGATTTCTAATAATTCAATTTCTATTAGCCATAAGCAATAGGCTTAACTAATTCAGACTTTCATAATAGGCAACATCATGCCTTTTCTTACAGGATTAATAACTTTCATTCATAAACATTCAAATAAGTGACTTAAGTTTAAGGGTAAAACCCTTCTTGCCATAGGACAAAGATGAATTATTTGCTGAGCTGATGGAACTGGTGTCAGTCAAAGAGGAGCTATCTGAGATGACCTCTGGCATGCTCATTGAGAGGGTGCAAAAGAAAAAGAGCACCTGGAGAGGTAAGAAGCAGCAGAGAGCTTGCTGGCAGAAGGCTTATAGAAAAAGGGACGCCCAGTGGGTGGGAGCTGTAAGGAGCACCACAGGTCTGTGCAGAAGGGAGAAGAAAGGTCATTTCTCCATCCTCCCATATTTCCTAGCTAAATTCCACCCCCTCCTTTTCTGTTTCCTCACCACAGACCTGTGTCCTACTCTCATTCTCTCTTGAGCTCCCTCCCTCCCCAATGGTCTCTTTTTACTCTCCTGGTTTCTATGGTTACTCCAGATGATAAACTCACATCTAAAGACTGGTATCTCAGATCCACAAATAAGAGAGAGCACGTGGCATTTGTCTTTCTAGGTCTGGGTTATTTCACTTAATTTTTCATTTTCTAGCTCTATCCAATTACCTGCCAATTTCATTATTTCATTTTTCTTAACAGGTAAATGTGTGTAACATTTTTGTTATGCATTCGTTAGCTTGAGGACATTTCATGTTTTCCGTTTCTCCTCTCCTGTGGCTGGAGCGGCACTGAGCATGGCTGGGCAAGTGTTCGTAGTTTCTACAAATTCTCTGTACTTCAGTTCTCTCCCCTCCCCAGTTATAGAAGTAGCCTTGCATTTCCCAGACTAAGCATTGGAAAATTCACATGCTCCTGGGAATTTAAATTGTGTTGCATATTGAATGCAATACCCAGTGGAAAAAGACCAGGAAACTGTTTTTTTTTGAATAAACGAGAAATTATCAGATTGACCGTGGTTATGGGAAAGGAACCCCCTTTCAGCCAAAATTAATGTTCCCAGGGACTAATAATGCATATGTTGTTGGGCTTTAATATTTTCTCCCTGTTATTTAGATCCTTTGGTTTTGGAAATCTAGACTTTTCCTTATGTCTCCCTACACCTGGTGCACATCAAGAAGCCATATTAAAAGTATTTTTCAATGCGAATATTAATTTTATCCCAGAAAAAAAATCACACATTCTTGACTATCTCTAATTTTGGATTATATTTTCCTGGGACTCCTGGAAACTGAATATAGTAGAGCCAGGACAAATTATCTTTGAAGTGTCTAGTGAGTCTGACTCAATCACTGTTGCCTTGATTCTGCTCCTGCAAAAATGATGAAAGCAGCAATAAGTCGTTGTTCCGGTAGATGGCAGAAACACACTGCACTCTCACCTAGATTGGGCTGCATTTTGGAACTTGCCTATTGAAGGCATGAACAAATGGTTTCAACCTGTTTTAAAAACCTGCTTATTTGTGTGTTTGGGACACAGTAGATATAAAGGGAATTGTAGCATTCCATCACAGACACTTCTAATTCTGACCGGTTTTGCTGAGCATCTGTAGAATAAGAAATGAAAAAAAAAGTTCACAGAAAAGAGTGCCATCATGTGGAATTAGCCACCCTATATGCTAATGTGGTGGCCAGCTCAATCAGAGTTCTGCTGTTGTGTTCTGTTTTAATAAGGAAAACTGGATATAATGTGGAAATCATTTTAATTAAAAGAAAGAGGTGTAGAATTTGATAATTATAGACCTGTGCATCAGTTATTCAGGTGGTACTTTATTGTAGAGTTGAAAGGCATAAAGAGATTCAGGCATTAATATTCCACTGCTCTAGTCCAGTTGTGTAATACTGGTATTTTCAAAGACTGTACATATTATTACATATATTGTAAGTTAGAAAACACAGGCATTAAAGATTCTGCTGTTATTCTTGCCTGTTTACACTCCTATTAATTTTTACAATACTGTAATTTAAACTAAGAACATTATGCACTGATGTGATGACACAGAGTGAGAAACAAGGAAGGCAAGATTTATATTCTTGAAAAACAACATAAATAAGGCAAAATTCAAATGACTTTTCCTGTCCTGGTGCCATGTAGTAAGGGTGCATACAGTCAGAATTCATCAAGATAAACATTTCCTTTATGTCTTTATTACAGAAAATGGGCTATCTTCCTGCTTAAGAAGAACACACAATGCTACTGTTCTTTGCTTTGTTGATTTTTTTTTTTTAGGTGAGACGCAGTAGAGCATATTTAGTTTAGTTTAGCGTTCCTGGTAGTTGTCTATGCTTAGCAGGGGACTACTTACGCAGGATGAAGGGGTCACAGAAACACTGAGAAGTGTGCTGGTAACAATTTTCAGTGGGTAGGTGGGCAGAATTTTGGCTGCAGATAGCCTTGGTGGCCAAATCTGTGAGATGAACAGTATCCTAAATGGAATGAATGCTGAAGGCTTGTAGCTGGAAAACAACATCAGGACTGTATGAGCTGTGACATTGATTTGGGCGGTTCATGAATTAGTTGTTGAATAGAGTCTACGTGCCTGGGTACTTTTCCAGTGTGGCTTTTAGAAGACTTACTGTTTAAAGGCATGTGCTAGAGGCACACACTACACAGATGCCTTCAGGGACTTGCTAGTCCATAAAGGCCTCTCTGACTATTTCCTGAGTTTAGCTGATAGCTCAGACACAATTAGATTGTAATTGGGATTTGGACAGCCTTTTGCCTAATACATTATCTTACACATGCTTACAGTAATGCACTGTTGGCTTTCTCCTATCCACTGCAGAAATCTTTCATGACTAGCCCATTCTGACTGGGCATTTTATTATCTCAGAGTGCATGGTTTTGAACTGCAGTTGGAAGGAATTTATTGTGCCTTCCCTTCTCTATTATTTAAAACCTGAATCTATTTGGGCACTAATCCTTAGAGTACCTTATTATTTCTCTTACTTCATGAAAAGGAATGTTTACTTCCTTTTACAGAGTATCCCTGTGCCTATGTTTATTTATCTAATTTTCAATACCATAGGATTTTAAGAGTTGTGGAAATAACTTTGTTTATAAGGTCTTCAAATATCCATTTTTTATAGTGCATGTTTTTCTTGACCTTAAATGCTGCATTAAATCAGTTTTGAAAATGCATATTTTTATCCCAAATGAACTACAGATATGGATATATTGAGAAAAATCTTTAATATGCCAAAAATGATTGAGTGAAGAGATGGTTCAGTGATTAAGAGCACTAGCTTCTCTTCCAGAGGACCGACCCAGTTTTAATTCCCAGAACCCATAAGTTGTCTCACAATCACCTCCAGTTCCAGATAACTCCACACCTTCCATTGTCCTATGTGGACACTGGGCATGCACACGCTGTATGCACATGCAGGCAAGACACTCAAAGGGATCTGTGTGATGATAACCACATTTTTGGGGTCTTCTTCCTCCCAACAGCAAGGTGAGTGGTTTTACTCCTCCACAGACTCCCATTTTCTTGGCTCTCATCATTGTGGTGAAAGACCATGAAGACTGCTTACAATGAAGGGAGGCTTTCTTGGGCTCACAGCTGCAGCGCTTCCAATCCTTCATCCGTTGGCTTATTCCTTTTGGTGCTGAGTTTAAATAGTGGCTCATGGGAAACATGTGATGGGACAAAAGAGCTCAGTGTATGGTAGCCATGTATGGTAGCCATGTATGGTAGCCAATGGGCACCATGAGAGAGAAAGGATAGTGGTGAGATCCTAATAACCCTTTCAAGCAAACAAGCCAGTAACTTAGCATCCTTCTACCCAACCTCACCTCCTAAAAAATCACATCTCAGTTTCATCGGTTTCTAAAGATCAAGTTTATAACATATGTGCCTTTGAGATTTCTTTCTAAACTGTTGTATTTACTGTGATGTACTACGATGCCACAGGGCCAAAACCAGTAGGAACCATCAGTTATTGATTGAGACCTCTTAAACTAAGACTTTTCTCTTTGGGGGTTCATGATCTTAGGAATTTGTTGCAGTCTCAAAAAGCTGAAGGACCTAAGTTCTAAAGGAATTGTCTGTAAAATTGTACTTTCATTGCCATATATGTACACATACGATATATATGTGTCATAAATATATATATACTATATACATATATATACTATATAGCAAATATTATAGTATATATGCATATAGTGCATGGCTTATCATATCTAGGCTTATCATTTCAAAGTAGTTGTTCATCTTGATGATGCAAAATTATGATTAATAATCCTTTATTTTATTTTAATGTTTGTGATTTGAGATAGAGTCTCTATTTATTCCTGGCTGTCCTGGAACTCACTGCGTAGACCGGATTGGCCTTGAAGTCTCAGAGATCCACCTGTCTCTGACCCCTCAAGGTCTGGGATTCAAGGAGTGTGCTACCATTTCCATCTTGGATTATAATCTTTTAACAAAATAATTTTTGAGCTCATTTTCTGAATTCAAGGTTATATTTCTCAGTATAGAGTGAGCACATGGGACTTGTCCACAGGTTTAATGTTTTCCAATCTTCATTGCTTCAGAGTACCTTCTGAAGATGGAGCTTATGACTAAAATAGTTATTTATAAATAACTATTGGTTCATCATAGATCACAAGTTGATTTTCTGGAGTGTTAATGAATTATGAATTAGCATTTTGATATATACTGAATATTAATTATCTCTGTCTTATAATTTGTTTCTCTTCTCAAAGAGGTTCCCACAATTGAACTCAAGGAGCCCACAGTGAAGTACATGCTGTTACCCGAGTCAGAAGCTTTCTCTGATGCCCCTGCTCAACAACTAGAATAGAATCCTAAAGCAGACAGCAGGATGCTTGGCATTTTCCACTGTCCCAGAAAGGAGCAATGTAATGTGAATAGGTGTGAAGAAGCTGACACTTCACTTTTGCATAGGACAGGAGAGAAGAGTCTTCCAGTCTAGGAGAGGGGAGGAATCACACTAAATGTGCTAAAACATTAATGGATATCTTTTTAATCACACTTGCTAGTTGCTGCAGAATGTCCGGCATTGTGCTACATCTCTGCAAGTGTAGGATCATCAGTAGCTCTCAAGACTGTTGCTGACTACATGAATTGCCGTAAGGACCTTTTCCAGCAGACGATTGAGCCCCACTCCCCAGAAGTACTTTCTTTTCTTTTTCAGAAGTGCTGGGTTGAACTCAAGGCCTCAGGAGTGCCAGTTAAGGACTTCACGCAAAATCTCCACCTCAGGCTTTCCAGAGTTCCTGATTCAACAGCTCTAAACATTTGCATTTCTAGTTGTTTGTCAGGTACCGATATGTCTGCCAGTCTCAGAGATGCCTTTGGAGGATTATTGCATTACACAGAGGCCTTGTCCTCAGTGTGTTTACAGACACTCCCAAGAGAGCAGGTAGCTTACAACAGCACACTGCAGTACATAGGAAGGGAAGAGGGAAGGTCTGAGTTGAGATTATTGAGACTAACACACAGTTAGCTGCATGTTAACTGGTGAGTTAATGGTTTGCGGCAGGCCAACTGAAGCAAACATTCGATGTGGTAGTGGAGACAGCCTGTCCACAAAAGCAAGCAAGATGAATGTCTACTGAGAAAGCCAGGTTGCAAAGCCACACAGTACCTACTTGTCTGTGTCGACTGTGGTCATCTGCTTACTGCTTTCCTTTACAATTCAACTTGCTTCCCTTTATAACTAACTTTGTAACCAACTAACTTTATAACATTTGGAAACTGCCTTCTTCTCCAATGCCATCGGATAATTGGTGACTGTGTTTGTGTTTCCTGTTATATGAAACTTCATTTTGAAGTCCGGGTTTCATCCTTTTTCCTTTTATGTCACAAATACATGAATTTTATCAGAGTCTAAATAAAAGTTCTTTTCTTTCTTTTCCTAGCAAGATTCATCTTCTGACCCAATTTAAGCAACATCAATTGGGAGATTATTTTATTCATTGTAAAGAAAGGGAAGAAAACCTCTAAACTTTTGAAGACAGATTTTGTTAGTACAAAGAAACTATGTGAAGAGTCTATAATCATTTTACTTGAATCATCAGAGGGTAGAAAAGTTATTTCTTTCAAATTTTGCTTTAGAGAGAGTCTGCAGAGCCATTTCACACAGTGTAGGTGTTTTCCTCTGAGGTCAGGTATTCTGATTTGTTCCAAGCTGGGAACAATTATCTTCCAAAGCATTAGAAACTAATGAATGCTTGTGCCCCATACTTCCATCATCTGGACTGCTTTAGACGATTCTCTTGTCTCCTGGAATCCTGCCTGCTGTATTCTTCTTTCTCGTTAGGCTTGGAGATTCTTACAGGGGTTAAAAAAGTTGTTTCTTGCTAGTTAATATCTTAAGACTATTTATGAATCTGGATCTTATATTCTCTTTATTCATCTTCTTTGTGTATTTCTGGGTTCTGACTCATCTTTGAGTGAATCTTCCTGTAACTTTCGATGTTTATTTGGACTACTATGGAAAGAACCTGAGCATCCTAACCTGCATTCTGTTCTTTATAAAGAACCTAGATCAGTTCTTATCTTTACATATTAAGATGACAGTTTAATCAGTAAGGTTAAAACATGCTTAGGATGTTACAGATTCACTACTTTTTTGATACTTTGTGTAGTAACATATTAAAACCATGAAGACTTTTGTGATTTTAATTCTGTTTGCATGTGGTCAATTCTTTGTACTGGATGTGTCTTTGTGTGTCTGCCTCAATGTCAACTTGCTCAACTTATGCCTGCCCTTCATATGTATTTAAATAGTAAAATGAGATATTTTAAAACGTAGGTTTTTATTGGGTGAAACAAGACAATCCTGCCATTCCAGCACCTGAGAGCCTGCGAGGCCGAGACAAGACAGTTGTGTGCATTTTAAGCAAGCTTACATTACATATCAATATCCTATCTCAGAACCCAAACAATAATAATGAATTAGAACTTTGACACAGTAAGTAAGAAATACACACTCAGTACATAAGTATAAATGCTTTCACAGGTGCTCTCCAAATCGGAAGCACTCCCAAGTACTCAGTTTGAGAACAAGTCTGAAGGTTAATGAATAAAGACAGAGACCTAAGTTTGTGCAAGATATCTGCCAACCAAAATTATCATCAATGACTATCAACAACCAAAGAAGGGAGAAAAAATAAACATAGTAGCAGGTGCTTTTCAAAAGAAACTTGACCACAGACTTACATGATTTGTGAAAAGTTCTTAGCAATCTGCACATTCCAGTTCCTCTGCATAATCTTGTGATATTTCTGAATCCTCTGACTTCCGCCCTAACCAAGAGCTGAGGGAAAATGAAAAATAGAAGGGAGTAGGGCTTGTGTTAAAACGTATTGCATAGTACTATAAAAATCAAAGTTTCTTAACTGGTTATATGATATAAAGGAAATGAATCATATAGAAGACTCTCTCAATGTTGATTCCAGAGAAAGACTCTAAGAAAAGGAACTATAGCACAATCCTTTCGAGAGGCATCATTTCCCTGGAACGCAGCACCCGTGATGCTGGAGTGGAGTCTGTTATTTATATGTATAAATGTCTTCCAAACCAACTGTAACTAGAATAATTTCTATTTATTTGCTGGAAATGAGTATGTTTAAATACTTTTTCTTAAATCAAGGCTTTAAATCTTTCCCCATTCTTTTAAGAGAGTTTGGAAATAATCTTATATTGTCAAAAAATAACAGTATTCACAAAACCAAAAACTGTGAGCTAGAATTCCAGCTTAGTGTCTTTATGGAATTCCAGAGTGTGTGAACAAGCAGGTCTCCATGGCTTATGCCTTCTCTTGGGCTCTTTCCCTTTTGTTTGTTTGTTTGTGTTTTGTCCAATGCCCATGTGTCAGTTTCGGTTTTATCCTGTTTTGCTATTGTCCCTTAGAAGCCTGCTTGTTTTCTATTGGAAATCAGGAGTTGTTCTGTATGGGAGGGAAGGTGGGGAGGAACTGGGAAGAGGTGGTAAAGGAAGGGGAATTCATAATTGGTCTATATTATGTGGGAAAAAACAATTTTTAATAAAAGAAAAAATGGCTTCTTACAAGAAACAGGAGTTGACCAGAAGTATGAAACAAGTCAGAGGTAATTATCTCACTGTATTTTCTTTTGCCCTCAAGAAAACCAACAGAAAGTAACTTCTGATGTTCTATTCAAGGCCTAAGAAAGCCACGCCGAGTTTCCCCCAAAGAATCAGTGTGAAATGTAGCTATAAGAGGATTTTTTGAAGCTTGAACCAAGGGAAACCTGTCTGATCCATGCACTGTGACACACATCCATGGACAGCAGTGAGTGACAAGTGTCACCTAAGAAAGGTCCAAGCTATTAAACTAAATATGAAGAGTTAGGTTTGGAAATATAGCTGGAGAGTATGCATTCAAAGAAAGAGCTAGGGACCATAATTCCCAAATCTTTTAGAACTTTAAAGTGCCTCCCAGCCTCTAAAACTGTGAGCCAGCATATTTCCTTTGGGAAAATAAAACAGAAGATTGAAAATTAAAAACAGAAGCAGAAACTAGCAGACAACCTAAAGTGTTGAGAAAGGAAAATGAAGGGGAGAGAGATAGAGTTATAACTGGTCCTAAAGCAAAATTTAATCAGGCATGGGAAGATAACTTCCTGATGAGACAAAAGTCAGAGACGGCTCTTTTAAATAGAGAAGTGTTGACTGAGTTTTCTGTCCTGCCTGGTTCCCACAATCGTGAAGTCCCAAAGAAATCACACAGAGGTCTACATTAGTTATAAACTGATTGGCCCATTAGCTCAGGCTTCTTATTAACTCTTATAACTTATATTAGCCCATTATTTTTGTCTGTGTTAGCCACAAGGCTCAGTATCTTATTCAGTGGGGCAGTGACATCTTCTTCTTCTGTGGCTGGGACAGGACTGTGGAAGGAACTTTCCCTTCCTAGAATTCTTGTTGCCCTGCCTTTACTTCCTGCCTGGTCACCCCACCTATACTTCCTGCCTGGCTACTGGCCAATCAGCATTTATTTAAAATAGAATTGACAGAATACAGACCATTGTCCCACACCAGAGAAGTTAGGCTCTACCTATATTTGAGTGAGACATATGAAGAACTAAATGCAAGACACAAGATGAAAAGCAGTACCAGATCTAGGGCAAAGCCTCCCTTCCTTCCAAGACACACTTGTTCTATTAAAACACGTTTTTGAACTTTATGCCAAAACTAATTATTTGGCATAATAATATGACTAGTATTCATAAAATGTATAGTGAAATGTAAGGTCAATATTATTTACATTTTGGATTCATGTTAAAAACAGATTGCTCTTTATATGTTTACTTGGAGTTAGATTTTTTTTTTCTGACACTGTCATTCACCCTGGAGATTTTTCCTCAGACTGTACCTCTTTTCAGTGTAAGCCTATGAGGGCCATAATATCTCTATCCATAGGTCATACTAAAACTTTGCTCCCATTGGAATGAGATTGGCCAGTATTATTGTTTCAGCATCAGAGCCATGAGCAGATTCTGCCACCTATATCTATAGACCACTATGTCTTAAACCTATGCTTAAAAATTACATATCTACAATTTGTAACTTTCTCATATATATGTATATATATATATACATGTATATATATGATGAATTTAAGTAAAATTTTTTTTGTAAAATTCAATTCTTTTTCTGGAAAATTTAATGCCTGATGTGCAGTTTAAACTTTACTATGACATTAGGATGAGAACATGTAGTAAAACAGTGAGGGGCAGGTTTGCTTCCGACCAGTTGATACTATACCTTTTACAAGAAATTCCTAATGCTATCTGTATAAGTACATTGAACAGATGAGAGGTACAGAACCTAGATAGTTCTGAATAGAAGCTGAGGAGTCAGAAACATTTGATGTCCAGTAGATGGGAACGAGGGCGAGATCTTGGTATTTGTCGGTATGAAACTGGACATAGCATGAACTGCTCAGGTAACCCCAGCAACTCTAGCTGGCTTGAAGTTCACAGATGAGTGTTTCATGGATGATGCAGATTCACACTTGTGTCACATTTGCATCTATGCAGAGAGAGGCCCCGACTGACAGTAAATTTTCAGCAATTAAGCAATTATCAGCTCTTCCCTCTTTTGCACCAATAGACAATAGGTAAGCAAATACAACAATTCAAAATTCTTTTAGAAAAATAGAGGGGCAGGATTTGACTGGGAGGCAACAGTTTGACCTTCCTTAAGGCACAAGTTCAAAGGGGCTCCTCTGGTTTCTGAGCCAGCATCTCCAAGTCATCTTGCATCAACCTTAGGGTTTTGAGGTAGGACGCAGAGCTCACCCCAGAGCTGATCAATTTATCCACAAGGCTTATCCATTCTTTCCCACTAGGAAGTGATGTTTGCTGTGCTGGACCAGTCTCTTTCAGTTTTCCCAGATGTAGGGGCTAGCCAGGGAGCTCGTTTCTGTAAGGCAATCCTTGGCTTGAGTGCACCTGGAGATTCATGGCCACACATTTACCTACTATATTCATGTATTTTTTTCCTCTAGAAGTTGGATTGAATTCACGATCCTCTTTTAAATTCAGGAATCACACTGGCATCAAATCCTAACTTTGTGATGAACATTGCACTCTGGTCTGAGTGGAGAAATAAAAGACACTCTTCCTGCTTTCTCCTGTTACCTCATTGCACAGAATCTCTATTAAAAAGAGAGCGACAAACCACAAACTTTCTAATATTTTAGTATCATCTTGAATTAAAGTTAGAAAGAAATTTCCAGAAACATACATTTTTTTAATCATTTGGAGCTCTTGAAATTAACATGTGTTAGTACAACGAACCAGACAAGGTTAAAAAAAATTTCCTAAATGATTGGAGCCCCCTTTCAGGAACGTAAATTGGGAGCTTGGAGACCTTGGGGAAGGGTTGAAGGGGAGGGAAAAGACAGGGAGGGGAGCACAGAAAAATGTAGAGCTCAATAAAAATCAATAAAAATAATCTTATTAGACAAAATAATAAATTAATTTTTAAATTAAAAAAAAACATGATTTGGGCCACTTCCATTGTTTGTTTACCCATCCAACTCTGTGTGGCATTATCTCTAAATTTAGATTCATGGAAATTTGCCTTGTATGATAAATATATTGTTTTTATATTTATTTTATTTTTTAAAAGATTTATTTATTTATTATGTATTCAGTGTTCTGCCTGCATGTATCCCTGCAGGCCAGAAGAGGGCACCAAATCTCATTACAGATGGTTGTGAGCACATGCGGTTGCTGGGAATTGAACTCAGGACCTTTGGAAGAGCAAGCAAAGGTCTTAACCACTGAGCCATCTCTCCAGCCCTGTTTTTGTATTTGTGAGACCATAACTTTCATTGAAATCTCTTAAGGAGGGTCAAAAAAGCAGCTTGGAGTTCCTATTTGGGTGTGGAAGGAAGCAGACAGCATGGCTTAAAGTTCCTTCTTGCACCCTTTGGATGACTGGCACAGTGTTGGAAGCAGCCCCAGTTCAGACGTATCTGGAGGCCTTCGCACTCGGGACTGTGACAGTGTTAGGGCTGGCATCTGCTTTTACCGTCAGTGTAGTTTTTATCAGCCCAGCGGAATACCTCGGGGCAGCAAGGCAGATGCAGTGAGGCTGAAGCGGGGAAAAGCAATTGTACCACTGTAATTAGCAGCAGCTGCCAGCATGGAAAGTTTTCTGTTTGTGGACTTTGTTAGCGTTATTTTCTGGAGGAATTGAAGCCACGGGGAGGGATAAGCAGGCTAGCTGACACTGCATGGCGGAGAAATACCCTCTTCCCGGGAGAATATGCGCAAGGGATCTGCTGAGCTCCCAGAGTCAACTGTCAGTAGACTCACAGTGTACATAGGTTCTAGCATGAGAGACACATTATTAATTCATACAATGTGACTTTGCCTTTTTTCAGGTTTTAATTGGCATTGAGTGTTTCCGAGCACCGAGGTACCAATCAGCAAAAGTATCTTTTAATGAAGATTCAATTAATATATACAAATCGCTTTGCTCATATCAATCATCCAAAGGGTGCTTTGCTCATATATAGTCTCAATACAGGTATAACTCAAGCACAAACATACAGTCCCTGACGTGCAGGAAAAAAGGGGGAATCTGAAGATGCTGTCCAACTATTCCAGAGCTGTCCATCTGACTGGTGACTCTAACTAAAGTGTGCTCTTCCTCATTTTTGTGGTTTGTTGTCTTCCCCTGGCTGCTCCAACACCGTGGTCCAGACAAACTGGTTCTGTTGGGCAGGTAATAGAATTATTTTTCTTTCGAATTGGAATTATTAACATGGTATGACAATCCTGAAATCAGCTTTAAAATTCTAACTCCATGACAACATCACAATGTAAAATGAATGCATCCTAAGCGTACTTTTCTGAAACTCATTGATTTAAGAGGGATTTATCAAGAGAGTTTAAGGAAAATTTAAAGTGCTATACACCAAAGCTAGTCACCAATGCCGAAATGAACTTGAATAAATTCAAAACTTCTTGGTATGATTTGCTTACACTTGTTATATTTATTTCTTAAATTTGCTCTTGGGCAATTACACACACACACACACACACACACACACACACACACACACACCATGTATCCTAATCACTTTTACTCACACCCTATTTACTTAATTTTTAATTGGAAGGTTGCAATAAGGGACAGAGAGAAACTGAAATTTTCTTCTGGACACAAGTTATTTGCATGTTTGTGGGCTTTTCATTTGGATTGCTAAGAGATATCTAGAATGCACAGAACTGTAAGACAATCACACTGTGAAAAGTACCGTATCACCTACTTAGATAGTCACTATGGATGAGTTAGACATCATTTACTTTCCCTCCACGATACCCCGAGTTTAATGGTTTGAATATGTTCAGCAAAACTCATGTCTGTGTTTAGTCATCATTGCAGATAGTAGGTTTCAATAGGCATTCCCTGCCTGATGCTCGGCTGTTGTATCCTGGAAGAAAATATTGAATAGAGGTGGGTGGATGGCAGCAGAACCCGAGAGTTAGAAAATGGATACATTTCCAACATAGGGAATAAAATGGAGCAGGGAGAAAGTTTAGAAAGTTAAATGGCAAATGCTGTGCATCTTGTGGGGGCTTTGTAGGTCCCATAGTGAAGGTGTCTAGGCTTTGCTGCATAGTGTAGACTCAAACAGGCTGTTATATGTAGTTCATTGAATTCCCCATTGGCATCTTAAATCACCACTCAGGGATTTATGTTTTGCAATCATAACAGCCATGGGTCACCTTCAGACACTCTGATCTCCAGGCTCAGTTTTAATCTCCTGCCTCAATGTTAAGAGGTGGATCTATAAGGAGTGGCACACTGTGAAGATTTGGCTTTCATGAACTGAGTGTCGCCTTTATTGGAGTTAGTTATTTAGTTCAGGAGTGGGCGTGCTTCTGCTGACAAATAATGAGTCTAGTCTGGTTTTCTTGTCTTCCACGTACTTGCTTGTGGGCCCTTCTGCATGCTATTACATAGCACAAAAACCTATACCAGATGCATTCCTTTGATCTTCGACTTGCCAGCCTCCAGAACCATGAGCCAAATAAATTTCTATTGTGGATAATATGCCCAGTGTGTGGTATTCTGTGATAGCTGCAGAAAACAGACTGTGAAACCTAGCAATCTCTTTGCTCTATTTATGTCTTCCACAGTTTATTTCCAAAGAACAAAGAAAAGAGACAGAGCTGTGTATGAAATATGACTTTATCTCATTTAAAAAAAAGTTCTAAAACTGTAGGCATCTCTCTGTTTTGCACGCTCACTCTATTCTGCCTATGTCAAAGTTCCAGAACTATCTTCTAAATGATATAAAGGGGTCCAAATATCTCTGCATCTGCCAGTCTGGTTTTGATCACTCTTTTGTACCTTGGCAGTGTGTCTGTTTCATCTTTTACACTTTTCTGTAAAGAACAGAACCATTGGACACGTACACAACCATCTGCCAAGAAGAAAGCCAGCTAGCAGCAATTCCCTTGCCTCAAGTTTACAATCCCAGCATTCTGGAGGTTGAGGCAGGAGGATTGCTGTGAGTTTTGGGCCACCCTGACCTACATAGTATGTTCTAGGCCAGAATGGATAACAGAGTAATGGCCATTTTCAAAATAACCAGTAAAATGAGCAACAAAACTGAAAATAAAATCAAAACAATTAGCACAGATTTTGGTCTGCCTCTATATCAAAGGATAGGAATAAATCCTTTCTAAACTGCTTCCAATGTTCAAGAGTCAGTCAGTCACCTCATTATGTGGGGTGGTGTTTAGCTCTTTCCCTAATTGAGTGGACACTTTTGAGCCTTCTGAGAATTGGTAAGGAAGCTTATATGTCTTTATGGCTGTACCCTTAGTTTCCAAAATGAACTTTTGAAGTAATTATTGTCTTAAGGAGTCAATTACACTCCTCCCAAGGGCTGTTATTATGCTTGGTGTCTGTCAAGGAGAAGGAGAGGGAAGGCAAGCTGATTCTTTCATTTACAAATGTTTGCTCTCTTTGCTTTTATTTTCTCAGTGTGGGAGGATGAGACCTGCCATTTTTCTTATTGGAGCTGTGTCTAAACTAGGACCTTGTAGATAATACAGTCCCAAGAAGGTGGTTTGCAATCCTTTTTCTATAAGGGGGAAGGTAGGAGATATTTTAGGCTCTGAGACACAATGCTATCTATCATATCAAGTCAGCTGAAACACAGTAGCCGGACAGCAGCACAGACAATATATAAATAAGCAGGAAGTGCTGTGATCTGAGAGCATTTCATGTATAGTAGTGGGTAGTGGGGACCAATTTAGCCTGTGAGACATAGTTTTCCTATATCTTGTCTCAGGCCTTTGTTGTTTGATGTGGGATTCTCCTCTGTATGCTGTGAATACCATTGGTTAATAAAGAAACTGTCTTGGGCCTGCGCAGGGAACAGAGGTAGGTGGGAAAAACTAAACTGAATGCTGGAAGAAAGAAAGACAGAGTCAGAGAGAAGACATGGAGCCTCCGCTGGAGACAGGTGCTGGAACTTTACCCTGTAAGCCACAGCCATGTGGCGATAAACAGATTACTAGAAATGGGTTAAATTAAGATGTGAATGTTAGCCGATAAGAAGCTAGAACTAAATGGGCCAAGGAGTGTTTTAAATAATATAGTTTCTGTGTGATTATTTTGGGGTTGAGCAGCCGAGAACAAAACAAGCAGCCTCCCTACAACAGTTGTTGCTAATCAATGACACACTTTGATTACGTGTCTGACAACTGAATCCCTTCAGAGGACTTCCCTGCTGTTTAGATGAGAAAACACATGGGAGAGCAAGAATAATACAACACATACAGATACAAAAACTAGGAAGTGGTTGACACTGTGGAATTAAACCTGTGATACATTCAGAAGATCCCATAGTTTCATCCTGGCCATCAGTGGATTTTATTTATATCATATGGCTTTGCCTGTGTTTATATCACTTCTCCAGATTATATTTTTTTTCTAGTAGTATTGGTGACCTAAAAACAAAGATTTTTAACAATTTATTGTCTTGAAGTATTTGTAGCCAATGAGGAGATATAGAGGTGTGTGCAAGCTTGCATATTTGTGGGCATATTTGTGTACAAATTTGTGTGTGTGTGTGTGCATGTGTGTGTGTGTTGCTTCCTCAGTTTCATTGTTAGGGACGATTTCACCTACTTTTGGTCTACTTGCATATTCCTCCAAGGTGCTAAGAGACCAAGAACGACAGTGGACTGAGTTTAAAAAGAATTGTGAGCTGGGAGCCAAGTGCCAGTTTAAAAGTCTTTGAATTTGACTCCTGGAAGATGTTTCAAAGATTCCTTCAGACACCTTATATGAGAATATAAAAATGGGTTGGGAAGGCATCCTATGAAATAAACAAGAACACTTTCTCTTACCTTATCTTTGAAGGACATGTTGAACTGTTCAAAGAAATCTCAAGTGACTCTGCACTTACATAATACGTACTCCAAAGAACTTACCATCCAGTGGTCAGTCACTCTGTGGACATCATGAAAATCATGGAGATGAGCTCTTCATGAAGAGTATTAAAGTTCCCACTCCCACTATACTTGATCAGATCAATGTGGACCCCAGAGTTCATGAAACCCTCTGAAAATCCCGACTATGCAGGAACTCTAAACATTAGCCAGCTCCAAATCCCTTTCCTAAAGTCTTGACTCTTTTCTAAAAGTTTCAGTCTTCAGAAACAGTTCCCTACTTTGGATTTCTTACTCAATTTTTGCAGACTAGAGAATACCTGGCACTCTCTAACTCTCACACACATCTACATCTGAGTATTTTGCAAAAATAATTTATTGCGTATTCAATTTAGATGCATATAAATTCATTAAAACTTTCCTTGAAGATTTTTTTTAAAATAACATAATATTTTGACTTGAAATCCTTTATATTTGATGCTGAGCTTAATTTTATCTTTTGATTGATAATTTATATTTACCTGGGAAGAACCTGTTCAAATTCATCTTGTTTTATCTTCCGAAAGAATGGTCCTCTGAACCATATAAGACTCCAGACAGAAGTAGTTAATGAAATAAAACAGGCACAGCCATTTCCTCACCAATCCTCATTCACAACAATAATTTAATTTCTTTATAAACTATATGAAGAAAGCTCCCAGCAAAGAAAAATGTTTTATGAATGACAAACTCATTTTAAGTGCTTTTTAGTATTAATCTTTCTATCTTGGCATTTTCTCAAGCAAATTATTGCTCAAATTCAGGGTAGGATTGTGTGTGGTTGTAACCCCTTTTCACATAGTAACATAGTAGATTAGATAAAACAAATATTATAAATTGAACTATTGCACCAAATAAAACAAATCAGATTTTTAAAAAATAAGCATAATGAAATGTAATAAAAATATGGTATCCTCACAATTTTTTGGAACTTCTCATCAATATAAGTTCTACTGTGTCAAATTAGTTTGTTAAATTTATTTCAGCAATGGACAGTTCACCTTACTAAAGGCAGCAGAATTACATTGCACAGTATTTACCTTCCTTATTGACTTCAAACCCATTCTCTTTAGTATATAGCTTATGTTTAAAGGAAATTACAAATGGTGCCCAAGAAGTGTCTCAGAGGTTAACTGAACTTGTTGAACTATCCTGAGGACTGGGGTTTGGTTCCCAGCACCATGCTGAGCAACTCACAAATAAATACCTGCAACTTCAACTCTAAGAGATGTGACCTTTTCTGCAGGCACATGCATACGTGCGCAAACACACACACACACACACACACACACACACACACACACACACACACACACACTTACACATGGAAATGAACGTAAGATAAAATAAACTTATTTTAAAACAAGTTAAAATAAGAAATCTACTTATAATTGCAATCTGCTG
The DNA here is from genome assembly GCA_004026605.1 of Ondatra zibethicus. Lineage (NCBI taxonomy): Eukaryota > Metazoa > Chordata > Mammalia > Rodentia > Cricetidae > Ondatra > Ondatra zibethicus. Next base: position 231,880 of record PVIU01000870.1, read on the forward strand.
AACAATTGCGTAGCCCAAATTCATTTACTCTTTGACATTTTAGACAACATATTTACTCCTCTGTACAAAATGCTCCTTTGGAAAGATCAGTTAGTCTCCCTGTCATTGATTTTCTTACCCTTTATGTCTTCGCATTTGCCTCCAAAGTAGCCTTTGAGTGTAAACAAAAGAATGGGTGGAGAGGTCAAACAAAGACTGTCTGGAGTCCATATCTCTTAAATGAAATGTGTATTTCTGCTCTTTTCATGATGATATAACTTGTCAAAGTCAATGTGCAGATCCAGCCAAAAATGACCTCATGGTCTTAAGGGCCAAAGAAGGATGTGAGCGGAATGCAAGCATGAGAGTAGGGCCGATCACTGCTCTTTGTCTAAAAGGCAGCATCTGGAAAAGCATCCAGATGATGATCCATAACCTGGAACCAAGCAGCATTACAGATTGGAGCACATTCCCAATTCTCAATTTCGTGGTTCAGGACCATGAGAACTTATCTCTCTGAGTCAAATATTAAAAAATGACGTTAGATATTTTCTATTTCTTTTTTTAATATTCTTTTATTTTTCATTCAAAAAATTTACACTTCCTCCCCTTCTCCCAGTCCCTTCCCGCTCCCCGACTAACCCTCCTCCCTCCCCCTGCTTCCTTAAGAGGGGGAAGGGTACCCTGCCCTGTGGGAAGCCCAAGGCCCTCCCCCCTCCATCCTGGCCAAGGAAGGTGTGCATCCATATAGACTAGATTCCCAAAAAGCTAATACATGCAGAAGAGATAGGTCCCAGTGCCATTATCATTGGCTTCTCAGTCAGCCCCCATTGACAGCTACATTCAGAGATTCCGGTTTGATCCTATGCTCATTCACTCCTGGTCCAGCTGGATTTGGTGAGCTCCCATTAGATCAGGCACACTGTCACGGTTGGTGGACCAGCCTCTCCCGGTCCCGATTTCCTTTCTCATCTTCTCCCACCTTCTGCTCTTCGACTGGACCTTGGGTGCTCAGTCCATTGCTCTGAGGTGAATGTGGATCTCTGACTCTATCTCCATCCATCGGACGAAATTTCTATGGTGATAATCAAGATATTCATCAATGTGACTATGGGACAAGGCTAGATCAGGCACCTTCTCCTCTGCTGCCCAAGTACCTAGCTGGAGACATCCCCGTGGACACCTGGGATCCCCTCTAGAGCCAAGACTCTTGCCAATCCTAAAATGACTCCCTTAATGTAGATATCTTATTCCCTTCTTCAATATTCACCCTTCCTCCATCTCCACCCTCTCACTCTCCCAAGCTCTACCCAGTCCAACCCTTCTCCCTTCTCCCCCCTTTCACTCCCCCCCACCCCTACCTACACCCCATCCCCATTCCCGTGCCTCCACCTTTTGCCTGGCGATCTTGTTTGCTTCCAATTTCCAGGATGATCTATATATGTTTTTCTTTGGGTTCATCTTGCTATTTTGCTTCTCTAGGCTTGTGAGCTATAAGCTTAATGTTCTTTGTTTATGGCTAGGGTCCACTAATGAGTGAGTACATAGCATATTCATCTTTTGGGTTTGGGATATCTCACTAAGGATAGTGTTTTCTATTTCCATCCATTTGCATGCAAATTTAAGGATGTCATTGTTTTTTTTTTACCGCTGAGTAGTATTCTAATGTA
>PVIU01000870.1:233628-258158 GCA_004026605.1 Ondatra zibethicus
AACATAGTTGAACAAATGCTTTTGTAGTATGATTGGGCATCTCTTGGGTATATTCCCAAGAGTGGTATTGCTGGATCCTGAGGTAGGTTGATTCCCAATTTCCTGAGAAACCGCCACACTGATTTCCAAAGTGGTTGCACAAGTTTGCATTCCCACCAGCAATGGATGAGTGTTCCCCTTACTCCACATCCTCTCCAGCTAGGCTATCATTGTTGTTTTTGATTTTAGCCATTCTGACAGGTGTAAGATGGTATCTCAAAGTTATTTTGATTTGCATTTGGAAGTTGAACATGACCTTAATTATCTTTTGGCCATTTGAACTTCTTCTGTTGAGAATTCTCTGTTCAGATCATTACCCCATTTTTTAATTGGGTAATTTAGAATTTTAATGTCTAGTTTCTTGAGTTCTGCCGATTCTGTAAACAGTGTTTGTATTCTCAGCACCTTTAGAGAGGGGTCCAGGAAATCATGGCTGAGATACCCACACCCTTGGCAAGGCAGTTCCCAGAAAATTCTGCTACTCAACTGCTACTATAACTTTTTTTTTTGTAAGGTTAGTGCTAGATCTCTAGTTAGTTTGATGTGACAATTTTGGAATTTGGTTTTCTATGACCAGAGTGCTGTGTCCCTCATATTTCCCAATAAACTCAAGTTTGAGAAAAAGAGACAAGAGATGCAATAGATTAAAGTGCTAGTTCAGGAATGCTGAGACATTGTCCGTTACAGCAAGTGCGTGCTGCCTCTGCCCTGTCAGAACGCTGTGATGTGAGGGGAAGAAAAACACCTCCCCCAAAGTGCAGTTTATGATAGGCACTATGCAGATTAGACTGTGGGTACCAGTCAGGAACATTTCCACAGGGGATGGAGTCTAAAGGGAATACTAACTGCCGCCTTACTCTAGAAGAAATACTTCTGATGCAGAATACTGCTCATAAATGTAGCAGAAGGATGCAGCGGGGAAAGTGGGCATCTTGGACACAGACACTTAAGACTACTCTTGCTTCTGGCAACTCACTTAAAGGATGGGGTCCTCTGGGTCTCTATCTCTGAAGCAAGTATAAATTACTACATTATAGTTTTATTTTGGATGCCGGAAAGCTGAAAATCCTGCTTGCATACTGCCTCCGGGACCTCATACTCAGTGCTCACATGGTGGTAGCTGTTGTTTGTTTTTCCTGGAGAATTTTGCAGCAGAGGCATTTTTGGGGGGTTTTCTCATAGCAATGTATATCCCATCTGAACACTGTGGTGCCTTGAAAAGTTCTTTTTTTCCCCAACTTTCCAACAAAAATGTTCCACGCTGTACAAAGTGCATTTTCCCCACTTCTTTTGCTTCCCTTCTCTCTTTTCCTTCTAATTTCTGTCTGCCTCCTTTTCTTCCCATTTTCTCACCTCCATTTTAGGTTTGCCTTGTCTCATCTACCTTCTGTCTCTTAATGGCCATTCAGAGACCTCAGCATCGCTTCAGCCTGTGATCACAGTTCCTCTGACCGTATGAGGACCGCCAAGTGAGTAAAGCCAGGATCTCATTGCACACACCAAAGATTCAGTTCTGACAATCACTCAGCTCTGAATGTATGGAGAAAACTAGTTATTAGGAAAACAATGGTATTCTAAACTTGATAGCTTCTTCCTGAAAATCACATCGACATACCACTTTCGGCAGGGTAGTCGTATAAAGGAAAAGTGTGCACATTCTGTTCAATGAGCTCTCTCTGAATAAAAGGGCTGAGTGGATCTCAGATCCCAATTCTCCATTCATGTGCACGTGAAAATGTGTGAGAGTGTGTGTGCTAGAGACAGACGAGATACTGTTGGGCCTTGTACATTTGGATGCCATTAACCTATTTTTTCTGTGTCTTCCTTTGCAATAAGCAGTATGCACTTTGAAAATGCCAAATAATACTAAAATATATTAGGAAATGAATCATATTTTTTTCATAATGATAAAACATTTAAAATATTTTCAACTTGCACTATATATGCTATTCCGGTCATACACATTTACACCCTAAGCCAATATATGGGCATAACCCTAATGAATCCACTTCAGATGTCATATTCTGATGTGTGAGAGACTAAACACAGTTTTCTTCTACCATCATCAATTGCAGCTTGTCAAAGAATACATGCCAACTTAGCTGTAAATGCCCCCACCTGCTGATCACTCTTTAATAGCCTTCTCGCTTAGTGCCTTGCTTTACCCGTTTCTTAGTCTTTTGCAGACTGACGATTGTGCTATTATTTTCAACATGGAAACGCTCCCTACTAAGAGGCATTTATGTGATACTTCCAGCCATGTAACTTCTTCGGTATTTCTTTGATAATGGCAATGCTGGTATAAAAATACTCTACATTATGTAACCGAGAACGTTTGGCAGTGACTTATGCATTTGTAACACCTTAAAACTTCACCATTAACAAGTGTCATCCACGTCAAAACATAACAGGTAATTACTCCGTGGAAAGAGATGTCACCCAAGTAATTCCTTTGCAGTGTGGGTAGCTTCCTGTAGAAATGAAATTGCATGCCATTGCCAATGAGAGCATTTCTCATGCTCATCAATGCATAATCGTAGTCTTAATGAGGTCCCAATCACATTTGGCTGTCATGGCTTTTAAGCCTTTAGCAGGTCTGTTAGTTGGTTCTATTAATTAGTATGCATACTTTTAGGGTCCTAAAATAAGCACAATATTAAGCAGAAGATTTTGAGATGTGTTCTTGACACCCTGTTTGGTTTTTGCACTATTCACAGACTAGAGAAACTTAGGCATTAGTTGAACGGCTCTCTCTATTCTGCAAAGATGAAATTGTGTTACAGAATCTCAGTCTGTTCACCAGAGTGCCCCATTAACAGTTTCTATTTTCTTTCGGTTTTACTACAAACAAAAAACCTGTGATAAAGATCTAATACGGGCACTTTTGTTGTACTGAAGAGCAAGTGCTGAGACTGCAGAGATGCCTGCCTGGCATTGATGAATTCAATCCAGTCTCTGGTTGATGGTTCACAATTAAACCTAGGTTTGTGATGACAGAGGGTGGCATTTAGTAATAGACTTTGTAGGCACTTGGTAGGCAGCGCTCATCAAAAAGTACACTTTTGGATTTTCAGGAACTACGGTGTGGAACAAAAAGTCAATCCAATTTGAATACCTCATAGTTGTAAGGCCTGACTCACAGCCCTTATGCCACAGGGACACATTTCCTTTCTAAATTTGCTAAGCAGAAATGTGACAGAGCTGTGGTGGAAGCATGCCACTTTGGGACATATCTCAATGACGTCTCTCAGTAGTTTGTCAATATGACTTGTCTGAACATTTTCTGAAGTAATCGAGTGAACACAGCAGCTGGCATGGTTCCTTCTGAGTCATAAACATTACAGACCTGAAAGTCAGCTCGTGTTTATTCAAGGCAAACATCCGTGTTTCTGTGCTATACTCTCAAATGCCTGCCAAATATAAATTTTGTGTTGAGTATCTCAGTGGTTCCAAATAGCAACTGATGAGTCACAACTCTCACTGCTCTGTCGATATCTCTGTCTAGTAACAATGTCATAAAGGGGAAAGGATTAAAATAATCTGGACGGAGCCTGTTGTACAGTGATGTCTTTTCCTGCAAAACTGGTTTTCTTTGCTACTCTTTCTAACACACAGTAAGGTTCTGGAATATATCGATAGTGCGTTTGTTTGTACTAGGACATTTTTGTTTTGTATAATTGTTTTTCTATACCCAATATTCCATGATTATATATTATATGTGTGTGTCTGTGAGAGTTGAATCAACCTCAGGCTAGAAATTGAAAGTAACTCTTAACATAGTGCAAATTCATGTCCACATTAAAATTTGAAAAGTCATTTGATTTTATTGATTGATGGAGTTAGAAGATATATTTTTGAAAAGGTGTATGGATGGATTCAAGTCCTTTAGAAGTGCTAAACTTAGGAACAAATTTAATGAAATGACATAGATGAAACCACCTTAAGAACTGCACAGTGCTAAACACAGACCCAAACCATGAGCATCTCACCTTCCCTTTGTAGCTCAGGAACCATTTTATAAGAAAACATGCATCACACTGCTTTGTGGCTATTGCTATTAAAGCATTTTCTTCTATTTTGACAATTTTTAATAGGACTCTTTTTTAGCTGCTCTTTCTTGCTGTTTAAACAATCATATACAACTCCTGGGTTCTATTGATAATCTGTACAACACCTTTTCAAAAACAAAACACAAGATGCTCACTTGAATTTATGACGAAACTGAAGCCATTTTTCAAAAATATGTAAAGATTTATCCATATATATTGTTTACATTTTAAATGATTAAAATATCTAGCAGCCTCCAATGGAGTTATTTGCTGTATGCCCTTATATCAAAGCACACACATACCCATGAGTCATGGGTCTACTCTGGTCTGAACAAAGGTATGCTATTGCTAAGTTCTTTGTTGATAACCCATGTTTTCAGCACATATTGATACATTAAGAATTTTCAAGTGTATCTTTTGGAGGAACAAGTCAGCATAGGTGTTTTTATTATAGCTTGCTTAGAGAAGTAAACAAAATCTACTGAGAGACAAATTAAACCAAGAGTAAAGACCAAAATTCAGTACAAGAAGTTTCTAACTTAAACACAGATTATTTAAGTATGTTCTTCAGAATTTGGAGACCATTTCTCTAATAAAAGTTATGCATTGAACATTGAGAAAATGAAGTTAGTTTGCACACACTCACACACATACACACACACACATACACATACACACACACAAGACAGATAAAATCCCATTTAAAGAACCTGGAATTTGAATTGCAGAGACATAAAGAAAAAGCACCTTTGAATCTTAGGTCCTACCACTGAACACTGGCTAGCATTGTGTAAAGAGATAGCTGGGAACTTTTCTGAAGGCAGGGGTTGGGGGCATGATACAATTCAATGGGTAAAGGAATTCATCACATAGTCGAACAAACTATGTTCGATTCCTGGAGCGGGAGAATTGTCTGTATTCTGTCAATCATGATTTAAATAAATGCTGATTGGCCATTAGCCAGGCAGGAAGTATAGGCGAGAAAACCAGAAAGGAAGTAGAGGCGGGGCAATGAGAACGGGAGAAATCTGGGAAGCAGGAAGCTCCCTGAGTAGTTCTGCTCTGACCACCGAAGAAGCAAGATGCGACCTGCCCCGCTAAAAACGGAACTGAGCCATGTGGCTAACACAGATAAGAATAATGGCTTAATATAAGCTACAAGAGCTAATAAAAAGCCTAAGCTAATGGGCCAATCAGTTTATAATCTTATGTAGACTCTGTGTGATTTTTTTCTGGAACTATATGGCTAGGGGAAGGGACAGAACATAAACCCCAACGAGCAGGCCCCTCATGTTACAGATTCCTTCGAATTCCTTTCAAGGAGAGAACTGATTTCTACAAGTTGTCCTCTGACTGCCAAATGCATTCAGTAACAAGTACATATGTTCACACACACATACAGTTAGATACACACACAAAGAATTGAAATGTAATAAAAAACAAGAAGTAATTGAGAGAACAAAGGGTTTTTCTTGGGCAGCTTACAATACATTCTATGTTTTTTTTTTCAGATCATTCTTGCTAGGAACGTTGATGGAATGCTTTCCACTTTGTCACTATGTCCATTTTGGCTCTCAAATGGAAGCTGGAAAGTTTGAGAGGCAGAGAATGAGATGGTTTGGGGCACGGAGAACAAGGAAGCACAAATGATGTTTCTAGGGAATGCTTTTCTGTGTAAAACAATAATTATTTTCATAAAATAAACTAAGTTATGGCCTATAATATCAAATAAGTGAAACCCTGCGTGTAAAGAAACTGGTGGCCACGCCCACATACATATATCCAGTAACATAGGAACCGTTGTCAGACATTCCCATAGCCAACCACCAGGTGGGGACAAAGCCCAGAAAGAGTTGGTAGTGTTGCCAGGCTACACTGAAAAGCATTTAGAGATGAAAAAATCCAGAGGGAGAGGTAGAGTCTGCAGTGTGAAATATTTATTAACCTACAAGAATCTGAGTTTTCTGCCTTACGGAGGAGTGTAAAGTTGATGAGCCATCACTTCGTGATTTTCTAAATGTATAACATCTCTGCTCATATTTTAAAGCACTAGGATAATGGAAATGGAAATTACTATTAGTTCCATTGTGGGGGATTAAAAAGAGAAAAGATTCAAATTCTTTGTATTATCATGATGATTTCAAATACTTATGTCAGACAGAAGTATTATCCCATCATTATATTTCATATTAGAAGTGGTTTTTGCATATTGAAAGATGGACAATCACCATGTAATCTTCATGCAAAGACTTCATGCTCATCTGTTTTCAGCAAAACACGAAGTAATAAAATCAGCTATTCAGAAAATGACTGCTGCATCTTTGAAAACATTTTGAGATGGACCAAAATAAAACTGATTATATGAAGAGGATTTTGTACTTCACTAATAAAAACAATTACAATTATGAGATTTTTCACATTTGAAAGTAGAATGGATTTAGTGTCTCTTTTTAGGGTACTGTTCGATATTACCTTTTTGACAGTAAGTCGAATGATCAATCTCCAAGTAGTTTTCTTTAGGAGAGAGCTCCACAAATATCTTAACATTATCATAGAAATGATGGGAGGCTACATTGATTAGTAGTAAATGGGAATTTTACTATTGTTCACACTTCTCTTGCAAGCTTGCCATTTTAAATATATTCTTTAACATAATTACATAAAGGCAGATTTAATCTTAATGTGTCAGAAAGTATTATCATTTTTGCAAGCAGTACTCCAAGGTTAATAATGTCTGGGAATATGAAGTGTTTTTGACTGCAAGATTAGTCTCCTTATTTGAAAAAGGCTTTAAACTTCATTCCAAAGGAGATTTCACGCCCCATGAAATTTAAACTATGACATTTAGAAAAACATTCACTTTATTATAAAGCACTGAAAAATTACAGTGCAAATGCTTTTTGTTCCTATCCATCAAAACTGTGGTTGGAAAGGTAAAGGGATTATTTTCTTAGGTAAAAATTCTGCAATATGCTGGAAAACGAATGACTCCAACTGTTCATCTCAAAGTCGGGTAATTGCTGCTTCAATTATATTATAGGCTGTTTTGAAATTAGGTCCCGTATTTAGTTTCAGAAGAGTTTATGTTTAGATAACTTGTTGTTCTTTGAGTTTTCTAGATCTACACTCCATAAAGTGATCTGCATGCTTGGAAAAATAAGGTTTTAGGAAATCTTTTTAAAGGACTCTTAACAGCATCTCTGTGTGAGAAAATAATACTGAAAACAGTCATGCATAAAAGACATGGCATTTAAAGACAAAGATGAAAATTTGTCTTAATAGGTAGTCTTTTTAAACATTCTGACTAGAACTCACCTTTTATTTCACTGCCATCTTTTCAAAACAAAGTTTGTTTGCAATACCAGAATGAAGAAACTCACGTAGATTCCTACAAACTGCACGACATGATCTAGACATTTTTTTGTGTACTTAAGTTTTGGACTGTATTCCTATATACCTGAAGCCACACTTAATATCTGTTTTGCTTAATTGACTTAATTGCTCCATGCTTTTAGAAGCTACTGAGTGATACTCTTAATAGCAAAAGTCCTGTAGCTTTGGACTGTTAGGTTAATATGTTGTAGAAATGATGTGAATTATATGCTATGTTTTCAAGTAACAAAACCTAAGCCACATGCCAAGGAAATGATGAGTGTTCAGATTTAATGTCGATATAAACTGTTATCTTCTTACAAATGAGGTGCCCTTTATGACACTGTCCTCTAACCCAAGGCGCAGGGAGCATCATAGGATAGGGGTAGAAATAACGTAAGAGCCAGAGGTTGGGAACGAATGTTGGGAAAGTGAACATTCTGGACATGGCATTGCAGGTGCCCCTGTGAATTCATGAAAGCAATGCCTGCATGCTCATGGCTGGACTCATGAACAGTCCCTCATGGACAGGGAAGGGCTCATAGGTCCCACCTCCCCTAAGGAGCTATAGGCACCTGAAGGCTGTGGGGACTTGTGGGCCATTATTCCTCAGTGGTATGGTCTCTATGTGGTATGGTCTCTAATGCATTGCCCCACCCTTGCTTATGTAAGCAATCTTAATTAAATTCACTGGACCACATAAAATATTAAAGTAGGAAATATTATTGAATGAAAAAAATTTCATCAGTGTTACTTGGCCAGACCAAAAAAAAAAAAAAAAAAAAAAGAAAGAAAGAAGTCAAGAATGACTGGTTCCAGGATTTGGAAAGAAAGCTTTTCTGAACAGTGAAAGGACAATTCATTTGAAAAAAATTGAGATAAAGTGGGAGAAGCCTTCAAATGTGTGGCTCATCCAGCCAAGGAAAGTAGAGTCTGACTGAGTCCACACTCTTCTCAAAGAGAGATTGAGAGATTGGCAGGCAGTGTGGATGTGAACTTGCTATTATTATATGAAAATGATAATCATGGCAAAATAATATCAGCGTAGCAAACAACAAAGGGCGGTACTAGGTAGCTGTTCCCTGCTTCCAGATGGGATGGTTGCATTGCTGAGACGTTCTGAGGCTTTGGGCTATAAAGTGTATATGTTTTCTCTGGAATTCACAAGCACTCCAACCTGTCAGGCATCTCCATTCTCAGCACAGTGCTCCTCAGTCATATTTTTAGCAACATAAATTCTGTGTTTTGAAGTTATAGAGTACTTACATCGCTTTCCCCTTTATCCTACCCCCAAACCCTCTCATGTACCCTTTCTTGCTCTATCTGAAATTCATGGCCTCTTTTAAAAAATTTATATATATGTATACATACATATATGTGTGTGTGTGCATGTGCGTGCGTGTGTGTGTATGTGTGTGTGTGTGTGTGTGTGTGTGTATCCATTCACACATACCCTGGCAGTAGCCAGTAGCTCTCTAATAGGACTTAAGGACCAAAGGCCCATTGAATAAGATAGAAACCATGTCTTTTACAGGAAACCATAGCCAGCTCCCATGGATAGGGAAATCGTGGATCTTGGAGGAGAACCAACAGCAGCTGTTTCATTAAACCAGTATAGTCCCTAACTACATTTGGAATATTTATCCCAATCCCAACAAATAACTGTAGTTCTTCTCCCTTAGTTGATGTGGGATTCCCCTCTGTATGCTGTGAATAGCATTGGTTAATAACGAAAGTGACTTGGCCGGATAGGCAAGAACAGAGCTAGGCTGGGAGAAGGAAGGCAGAGTTTGGAGAAGCCATGTAGGGCCGCAAGAGCTGGACAAAACTTTACCTGGTAAGCCACAGTCACATGGCTATACACAGATTAATAGAAATGGGTGAAATTAAGATGTAAGAGTTAGCTAATAAGAAGCTAAAGCTAATGGGGAAAGCAGTGATTTAATTAGTATATTTCTGTCTGATTATTTCAGGTCTGAGCTGCCAGGCAGCCAGGAACCAAACAAGTGGCCTCCTCACAACACTTAGTCATTTTCTCTGCTTGTTTTTGAGATTTTAATTACAACATTTCTCTCTTCCATTTCCTTCCTATAAACCTCCCATATACCTCTCCTGACTCCTTCAAATTTATGGCCTCGTTTTCCATCAAATATTATTGAGTGCATATATGTATTTACATATAATATATTCCTATATATATATATGATTATATATTACACACACACACACACACACATATATGATAGGTTGGGTCCGTATAGTGTTATTTGCATGTGTGTTTTTCAGGTCTTACAGTTTCCCTCTGGACAACCAGTTGGTATGCTTTTCCCTGGGGAGCATCCTCTCCCACTGCCAACTTTACTCAGTTGCCTTCAGTTCTTTGTGTAGAATTGAGGCCTCATGGACTTTCCCCATGCAGCCTGTCGTGCTCACTGATATCCTCTGAAGAGCTCCCATTTGAGTGGTCATGTTGTTGAGACACTATAGGTATAGCTTCTGATGTTACTGGGAGACACAATCTCACAGCGACATCCCCGATCCTCTGACTCTTAGAATCTTTCCACCCCTTAGTCACTTTTTAACAAAATCACAGCATTAAAAAACAAAATGTCAAGCCACTTGTATTTTTGGCACATTTCCCTTTGAAGTTTTTAAGATCCAAATGATGAGCACACACACTGGAACTTAGTCCTTAAGTGTAAGATGTGTGAACATTTAGTGGCCAAGAAATAAAGAAGGTAGATGGGATATTTTAATCTTGAATATTAAAACCACACGAAGGATCATAATGAGTCAATTTCATGTTTACTGTGCCTACCTCCATCAAGTTTGATTGCATGGTGGAAAACTACATGAGATCTTGGAATAAAGATTTTTGTTTATTCAATACTTTAAAATTATTTAATATATTTTACATTATAATGTAATTACATTATTTTTGCCCTTCCCTTTCTTCCCTCCAGCTCTTTATTTGTCCCCTTCTGCTACACACCCACATTTGTCCATGTCTCCCTCTCAAATACATGGCTTCTTTTTCTTTAATTATTGTATTGTGTTTATTTTTGAACATATATATATATGTTTCAGGGCTGAACACTTTGTATTGGATAACCAGAGAGCTCATCCCTGAGAAAGGCTACAATGCATGACCTTACTCACTCTGGTTAATTGGCTAGGCTTTTAGTACCCCTAGTCAAAGAAGTTTCTCTTTGTAGCAAGTGGAGACTAGTATAGCAAACCCCAACTGGATAGTATGCAGAAATTAATGGACAATGGCAATCACAGTCCCAGTGGATAAATTCCCAGCATAACTCATATGCCTCAAGCTCATGGAACATGCCTAAAGATGACAAGGGAAAAAAAAGACTCAAAGTACCAGTGAAGCAGGAAGTCTATGTCTCTTAGAAATGGCTGTCTAAATATGACATAAATAATAACAATATCAATAGATATGCTGTTTGTCTAGGGGGTGGACTCAGAGAGTCCAGTCCCTAGACTAAGAACTATAGACAACTAATGACTGCTTTGAGAGTGAGATAGAAATGGAGGTAGGGTGAGGTGGGACATGAGAGGGTTTAGAGGGAGGAAAGAGTAGGGGAAAATTGTAAAACTCATTTTAATGAAAAATAAAAAATTAGTCATTAGTTGCCTGCCATTCTTTGTGTGATGAAGGGCTCTTGGGATTCTCCATTCCTGTATTAGCATATCTATTAATATTGCCACTTAAATTTTTTGCCTTAAAAAGAATTCTGTAAGTCTTACTTTATAAAACACACAAAGTCTGGTAGCTACAGACTTTCAATTATTTTTCATACTTTGAGTATAATTTCTCAAATGTTATTACCAGATTCCCTTTTACAATGGCTTGTTATAATAATAAAATAAAAATTATGACACTTGTGACTGACATTTACTGAGATGATTAATATGAAGTAATAGTGTCCTAAGGACCTTAAAAACAGAACATTTATCACTCCCAAACTGTTATGCAGATTACAGAAATTTGGAAACTTTCTCATGGGTATAAAGCTACCAAGAGCAAGACTGGAATTTGAACCCTAGAAGACTGTGTCTAAAGCAGTGATTGTAAACTCTAGTTGAAGTCCAGCATCTCTGTCTGAGGTTGTAGTTAAGGTTAAGACTTCTCAAACAACTCCAACAGTGCCTGTAGTCCAGATACAGCTTTTGTAGGAAATCCATTGCCTCAGGACCTGGTTCTCAAGTTCTGTGCTGTGCTGTCTTCCCGCAGTGTCACGCGGAATCCTGTCACCAGCTCTGAAATGTGGACTACCACATGCTCTGCTTCCAGATATAGTAATGAGAAAGACTAATTTATCCAAAAGGATAATAAATAGTAAAATAAGAGTTTGAAAGCATGTCTTCTCATCCTTATCTAATACCAGAGAGAGACGGGGGGGGGGAGGGAGAGATAGAGCACAACAGAACGGCATGAGAACTTTGTTTCAAAATAACTTCATGTAGATTTCAAATTCTAGTTGGAATCCTACATCTGTAGAATATACACAAATACAATAGGTATTTGGATGATAGTAGCCAAATTATTTATGGCTCTATGGCTCCTTTCTGACTCTGCCTACTCTCTCTATATTTCTCTTTCAGCCTGGCTATATTCTGTTAAGCCATTGACCAAATACAGCTTCTTTCTTAACCAATAGTATTCACAGCATACAGAGGGGAATCCCACATCACTTGATTTTTTTTATTATTTAGATTTAATGAGGCATTTTTATTTAGTCTTGTTTGTCAAGAACTCACTAAGGACAGGAATGATCTTGAACTCCAGTTTTATATAATTTCTGTTTACCTTCTGATTGTCCGGATTATGGTCACATGTCACTACATATGGTTTTAATTTTTTATTTTTTGAGAATTTTATATATGAATATAATTAAATACGATAATATCTAGCCCATTCATCTGTTTCAAATACCTCCAAAGCCTCCCCACCATGTGATCCTGCCAACTTCATGTTTTTTTTTTTTTACTTTATTTTTGATGACTGTCTAAGACCAAGCTGCCCATATGCATATGGGTATGGAGCCAACCACTGTTGTATAGGAAAGCTAATGCTAGACACATCCTCAAAAAAGAGTAATTCTCTTTTCCCAGCAACAGCTCAGTGTCAATGCTTCTCAGTAAGCAGTAGTATTTAAAGATCATCTATGCCACAGATGCCAAGATTTTGTCTGGCTTCATCTTGCACAGGCCTATTCGTAGGTAACTACAGCTGCTTAAATTTCACATGCCAGATTCTCAGCATGTTGACCAGTTACACGCCACTCCGCTGACTCCTTCCCACTGCAGAAAGAAACTTCTCTCATCAAAGTGGAGAGCTTCCTGGGTCTATGGATATTACCAAGAATATTTAGACAGCAATGTAACAGCATCACCATTTAACAAAATAACAGTAGCAGGTGCTAAGCTAAAGCCAGGATTCTGGTAGCAAGTATGAAATTTCCTCCTATGGAGTGGGTCTCAACTTCAATCAGAAAGTGGTACATAGCAGCCATGCCATAGTTGCATTACTGTGTACATCATGCCTGAAGGTTGGCATTATAGCGATCTGTGTCCACTATTGGGTAAGCCCACGAGTGTCTTTTCTCTCCCACCAATTTGCATAAAAAACTTCTGCATAATTAACCCAAGTCGTCGGAGCAGAACTTTTCTGATTGCTTTGAGACTGATTTCTCTGCATTTTGCAACCAAAATGTGTGGACACTTGGCTTTTGTAGAAACTTTTAACCACTATTTCTACCATGAATTAAAGATAAAAAGATCAATCTATACATTTATAGAATTACTTAAAGAAAAATCAGACAGCAGCCTTTGCCCAGTTTTTTTTGATTCTGGATATCTATAGATATCTATAATTTATATAAATTCATAAAGAATTAATAATATATTATTAGTATGTATTTTTGTACTCTGTGTGTGTGTTTGTGTGTGTGTGCGTGCGTGCGTGTGTGTGTGTGTGTGTGTGTGTGTGTGTGTGTGTTTGTGTGTGTGTGTTTGTGTGTGTGTGTGTGTGTGTGTGTGTGTTTGTGTGTGTGTGTGTGTGTGTGTGCGTGCGTGCGTGCGTGCGTGCGTGTGTGTGTGTGTGCGTGTGTGTGTGTGTGTGGTGTGCAGAGGGATGGTGGTGGTGAGTAAATGCCATGGCAGACAGGATGACATCAGTGGACAACTTTGTGGAATTTGGTTCTCTCTCCCCATCTTGTGGATTCTAAGGATGGAAATGAGTTTTCTAGGCTGACAACAAATGTATTTAACCACTGAACCAACTCAATAGCTTAATGTTCAGATTTTTTAAGGCCCTGCTCATTTTTAGTAATTCTTTAATGAGGTGAGTGCTTTTAATTCAAAATTACTAAATGATTATCAGTAGCCAAAAATATGCTCTGTGCAATCTTTTTTATTTCAACAATTA
Source organism: Ondatra zibethicus (assembly GCA_004026605.1). Taxonomy (NCBI): domain Eukaryota; kingdom Metazoa; phylum Chordata; class Mammalia; order Rodentia; family Cricetidae; genus Ondatra; species Ondatra zibethicus. The sequence continues at coordinate 247,534 of PVIU01000870.1, forward strand.
ACTATTTAACATTCAGATATACTTACTAACCTAAAATAATTCTTAGTTCCTAAGTTTGCAGTGGGAAAGGGGTATCATGAGACTGCAGACTTTGGAAAGGCCCTGCATCTAAATTCTTGCGTACATATTTTTTTTTTAAAAAACTGAAAACTTGGCCCCACATTCCTGTTTTGGAAGTATCCCAAAGCACTCATAGGCATCAAAGGCTCCATATTGATCACTTCTTTTCTCATTCTTCAATTTTTAAAGCTACAGTGTTACTTTTAGATCAAAGCTTTCCTTTTGGTGGTCACCCAGGAAACTTACCTGGTATGATGGGGAGTTTTAAAATAGAAGTATTGCTTTACATAGACCAATGCAGATGCTGGATATGGAGAAGCTGTCTAAGAGAGGGATGCTATGATATTTTTCTTGTATTTGGAGATCAGGATATACAATTGCTACCAACAGTAAACATTGGGCTTACATGAGTTAATTCATATGTTTAAGGTTTATAAATATAGCATCAAAGTAGACTGTCTTGTGTCTGCTGTTTGGTAGAGTGGTTTATGCAGTAAGCCCTGGGATAGCTTGGGGCTAAAGAGATGTGCTTTCTGGCTATTTCCATCTTTTTTTCTCTTTGAAGCAACTTTGGAAATGAGCTCATTGTAGGAAGAAATAAATGCCCCACCTCACTGTTACTATGTTTCAGTGCTACTGAAGTCCTCTTTAGAAAATACTTAAAAATTTCAAATATTTTTATTATACTTTTCTTCATTATTTCATTTAAAATATTTTTGATTTTATGAACAATTCAATTTTCCATGCAATGCAAATTTAAATTGAGAAAATTCTAATTCATTGCAATGTTTCTTAAGATATGCCCACATTGACATTAGGGCTGGTAAGTGGGCTGGGACTCTGATGAGTTTGCTCTTGGAATGAATGGATAAACATCACCCTTCACCTTTCCCTACATCAAGAAGCAAGGAGATTGCTTTATGGGGCCGAGAAGAGAGTCACTGAGACATTAGTAATACTACAGTTTGAAATGTCTCAGATGCCTCACAGCTGAGAGAATATTCTTTGTATGTTCTTCCATTCGCTAATAAGAGATGACAAGTCCAGGCAGAGCTATACGTAGGGTGTGGCCTTGAGAATTTTCAGGACAAAATACCCTGCCAACATTCTTCATAAAAATCTTTCCTGAATTGCATAGACATACGGTGGTTGTTCCTTCCAACTTACGTGCATTTTGCATCTGAGAACTGTGAATGGATGAATAGCCTGTGCTTGCCTTAATCTTAGTGAGGAAGCATCTTATGTAGAGCATACTTAGTCTTTTTCTTCCTCAATTTTGAGCTCATAGACCATTTTAAAGTTCTGACATAAGAATCTTGTGAATAAGCTCATCTTTCATACAGTTATCAACTAGTGACCATTGCCTAGAACATACCCACACTTGCTAATTTACAGAGCATTTTTATAATTCGTTTTCTGTGCTCTTTAAAAGCTTGCACGTAAAAGGAACATTTCTACAGTTCATTAGTCAGACTTGATCTATTTTGCACTTCCGGTCACAATTTCACTATGAAGTCTAGGTTATCCTTCTTCTCCTGGCAGCTCATATTTCTCAGTCTATCTAGTGCTGAGGTTCTAGGCAGCATGTCCCTCTGAGCTTACTTTTGTTGTTATATTTACCACTCTGTTTTTTTCTTTTGTGAAGCTGTAGACACTTACTGTTGGCAGTTTTTCACATAAATCCATCATTTACTTCCATTGGCATTTTTGTCATTGACTCTTAGATTCTCATATAAGATGCTAATTTCAAGAAAGAAGACCATGATCTCAATGCACTCCTGAAGAATAAGCCCGACAAGATATGTGTCTGTGCATTTTAGAAGATGAGCAGCTGTCATCCAATACTCCTTTTTCTCCTCATGTGTCAACCTGGTGTGGTAAGCATGGACAATGACATGCATTACTAGGCCAACTTGAACTTGAGGATGCAAGTTCATTGTTGAGTCTCCTCTTTTACAAAGCTATGGACACTTTTGTTGCAGGACCTATGTCTGTTTTCATGTTTGTATACCAGTACACATGTTAAATAACTAGAGTTGAGTTGGTACAAGCACTTTACTGTGTAATAAACTAAAGTAAAAGAATCAATATTTTTAATATTGTGTTTCTTCTGTCAGCTAGCTTACTGAAGTGTCTGATTTGAAATAACCTGATCATCTCTTTCCTATCTGACTTCATAATATTGTTTGATCAGAACAAGCTAAAAGAAAATCAGTCTTTAGGCTACAAAAAGTTTGGCTGTTCACTAAATTGTGTTAGTGATTTTTGAAACTGAACAAAATTATATTAGATAGTTTAGGTTGATAGAACAAAACACTGCAGGGTTTGAGAGTTTAGTAAAGGAAGCACTTCCTCAAAGTTCCTGAAACTGTGTGTCTGTATTGGTTTCGTTTTTTTATTTAACAAAATACCCAAAGAAAGCAAATTAAGGAACAAAGGAAGGAAAGTCTTAATTAATTCACCTATGGCTTAAGTTTATAGTCGATCATAATAGGGATCACATAGTGGTAAGGGCATGAAATAGCTGTACACAGACAGGAAGCACAGAGAAATGAATTGTAGAAAGAAGTTTCTGTCCCACCTGGTCCTGCAGCCATTCAGTCCCAAAGAAACACACAGAGATGAATAACAATTAAAAACTGTTTGGCCTATTAGCTCAGGCTTATTATTAACTACCTCTTACAACTTAAATTAACCCATAATTCTTGTCTATGTTAGCCTTGTGGCATGATACCTCTTATCTGTGAGGCATTCTCATCTTGCTTCCTCCACATCTGGCTGGTGACTGCAGACTAAACCTTTCATCTTCACAGTATTGTCCTAATCTGGTTTTCCTGCCTATACTTTCTGTCTGGCTACTGGCCAATCCATGTTTTATTAAACCAATATAACTAACAAATCTTTATAGGGTACAAGAGCATTATCCCACAGCAGTGAATGCTAGTGCTTAGCTGGCTTCCTTCCTTTTTCCTTTGTATTCCACCTAGAGCTCTGCCCATGAAATGTTGCTATGGACTTTCAAGTTGAGTTCTGCATCGTTATTTCAACCTCTGGAAACAGATATGCTCAGTGTTGTGTTTCCCTGGTGATTCTAAATCTAGTCAACCACTACAAAGTCCCCTCAAGTTCACATGATATAGCATCCTTTATTGGCTTGCAGATGTTCTTTTTTTTCCCCTCTTCTTGCTATATTATCCTTTGGCTTTTTCTCTGTGCAAAAGTATAAAGGTCAGTTATCCTCATAAGGAGATCAAACCCTTTTAGATTAGGTCTCTTCTCTCTCTCTTTTTTCCCTTAGCTACATCTAAAAGCCTTATATCCACATGTGGTTTCATTGCAGCTAAGGACTTCAAAGTATGGGTTTGGAGTGAACCATCTGCCCACAACATTGATTTATTTTCCACAAGATATAATCAACACTCTGTACAGGGCTCCATTCATTTGGGTACAATTAGTAATAATACAATGAAGAAGGATGGAGGTTTCATTTCATTATGACTTTGAAAATTACCATGCTTTGCAGGTACAGAATGAATGGGATTGGCAGACCTCCATTCACAAGGCTCTGGCTATTGAGAGAAAAGGACCCTGAGTTCCTGAGTTCATTTCACAGAGATCCAGAACACAGCAGAAGAATTAGAGATTGGGGTATATTCAGGAAAGAACAGGAAGACAGTTTTTCACACCAAAATGAGGTAACCATCTAAACACTTGGTTTAGACGGGAGAATGGAAGAGGAAAATGACAGTTAAAATTAAGTGTATGCTTCTGAAGGGACTCCTGCCCTTGGGTGACCTGAATCTGTGTCTCCGGGGAAGAATTTGCTTTCAGTTCCTTGGTAACTTGGAAGAGCCATGTACAGAAAAAAATCTTATTTTAATATTTTTCTAAATCCTTGGGAGCAGTTCTTATAGAATTTTTTAAGGTAGTGCAAACATTAAAAACTTTTCATGTTTTCAATTCTACTTTATTCCATGCTCACAATGGAAGTCAACTTGTTTCTTAGACATCCAAAAGCAAAAGCATGTCTTCCTGTGAAACATTTTGGGGAAAGCCAGGAATGTGGCATGTGTTTGTTTTGGTCAGTTCTCTCCCACTTTAGAAATGCTATATTTCTCCATTTTGGATACAAGGTTATAAATTTCTTAGTTTCACCTACTAGAGATGAAACCACTAGATGTAAACAGCCTTTCTAGGATGTGTTTTGGAAATTTTTCATACTAACAATGAAAACATTGATACAGGGGATCTCTTTGAAGCTGGGCTGCTACATTGCCATTCTGAGTTCTGCTCAAACCATAGTGCTGTGGAATAATATCTTGTACACTGAAAAGATTTGCCACTCACATTGGTTTAATAAAATGCTGATTAGCCAGTAGCTAGGTAAGAAGTATGGGTGGAATGACTAAACTAAGGATGGGGGGGGGGAAGGGCAGAGTGAGGTAGTCACCAGCAAACTCAGAGAAGCAAGAGAAAATGCCATACTAAGAAAATGTACCAAGATATGTGGCAAAGCATGGATAGAAATATTGGTTAATTTAAGTGTAAGAGCTAGTTAGTAATAAGCCTGAGCTATTGACCAAGCATTTATAATTCACATTCAGCCTCTGAGTGGTTATTTGGAAACTAGCATGCAGCACTTGTTCTAATAGGTCTTAATAATAAAAGTCCAGAGTCAGATTTTGGGAAGAATGCAAAGAGTTCAGAGAGACAAAGGAGCAAACCCATAGCCACCTGGAGTTCCTACTCAACTTCCCAGTCAAAAAGAGGGTGAGTTCTTGTTTCCTCCCACCTTATCACTTCCTCTCTCTGCCCAGCCATATCACTTCCTGTCTGTCTGCTCAGACCTCTGTCACTAGCTAGGGGCTATCACTGCTCTCTGATCTTCAGGTAAGCTTTATTTGTGCCAAGAAGATATCACCACACTATCAGTTGGGAGAGAAATGTCCAACCATAGCATAGAACTTTAGAACTTAGTGTGACCCACATTTTGGTCAAATCAAAATGCCCACAGATTAAAGGCTTGATCCTTCATTGGACACTGTTAGAATATGTAACACATCTACAAAATTGGACTTTATAGTTTTATAAAGCCAAATGTAACAAGAATAATAAAAATTCAGAGACAGAAATTGGGGTTCATCCTGAAAAACCAGAAGAGAAAGAGGAAAGCAATCAAGCCACAAGACTGTCAAGACTTGGTGACTACAGACCAAGCAGACTAACCCTCTCTCTCCTCCCATTTTAGATTCTCTCTAGTGCTGGGATTAAAGGTGTGACTCTGTACGACTAGGATTAAAGGTGTGTAGCACCACCACCTGGATTTGTTTCTGCATTGATCTTCTGAAGTCTATGATAACCTTGAACTCACAGAGATCCATCTGACTCTGTCTTTCAAATTCTGAGATTCAATATGTGTATCACCATTACCTGACCTCTAGTGGCTTTAGTTTTGCCTCTGGTCTTCAAGCAAGATTTCCTCATTAAAATACAAATAATATACCACTATAGATCTTGGTAAGAGGAAATATGCCCACCCACATGGCTAGTGAGCCAGTAGTACAGTGGGTCTACGGCTCTTTCTCCTTCATTCTCTGCCCATGAGCTAAACTCATGCTTTCCTGCCGTGATGTGCTGCCTCATCAATGCTAATACTCATAGAGTTAAATTTCGCAAAGTGTTAAGTGAAACTTTTGTTGTTTTAAAAGTAATGTATCTGTCGTGCTTTGTTAGAACTCCAGGAATTTCTAACACAGAGGCAAGCTCTGACAAAATGGCAAGTACAGTAATATTTGTAAAATACTGAACTAGGGAGGAAAGTCCCATTTCCTTGAGTTGAGGATTGTTTGTATTTTTTGTCTGACAATGGGCATCAATCTCTGAGATCATAGGTGTGATCTTTCTACATGAGTTTTCATACCTTGGAATCATAGCTTTAACATTTTTCAAGTTTCGAAAGAATGAAGGAAATTTGAATAACATTATTCTAAATAGGTTCTGCAGAAAATTTAAGATGGGCCTTGAGGAACTTATGCATTTAGAATATTTAAAATATTGATCATCAACAAGGGTATGATAAAAATTTTAAATGTGTACTTTTTTGATTATAAAAAAAGTCTCCTCTTAAACAACAAAAGATGCTTTCACCTGGATTCCTTCTATCATGTATGTGATAATTTGACTAAGAAATATCCCCCATAGGCTGAGGTATTTGAACGCTTGGTTTTTAGTGTGTGGCATTGTTTGGGGAGCTTTAGATTGCGCAGTCTTGCTGAAAGAAGTAAATCATTGGGATTGGGCCTTGAGAGTAGATAGCCTTTTCCTACCTCCTGTTTGCTTTCTTTGCTTCATTCATGTGCAGATGGGGGCTCTCAGCTTCCTGCCCTCCACCATGCTGCTGCTGCTGTCTGACTCCCCACCAAGATGGACTCTTATCTCTCTGAAAACGTAAGCAAAAATGAGTGTGTTTGTTCTATAAGTTTCCCTGGTTATGGTGTTTCACTACAACAACAGAAACGTGAACAGTACAATGTGTTTTTGAAGTGATGTTTCTTTTCAATAATAATCTCAATTGGTGATTTCTGACTCATGTTTTTAACTTAAGAGATGAATTTTTAGTTAGAAATAGTTTTGTCTAGCAAGGAGGTTTAAGATCATGATGGGGAAATACACTGAGACAGCTGATCCTAGCTTCTGGGAGCTCATGGCCTCTATGCAGACAATTGGGGAGACTACAAGAGACAAACTAGGCCCTCTACATGTGGGTGACAGTTGTGTAGTAGCTTGATCTGTTTGAGGGGCCCTGGCGGTAGAATTAGGATCTATCCCAGACACATGTACTGACTTTTTAAACTCCTTTCCCTATGGTATGATGCCTTGCTCAGCCTTGATGCAGAGGGGAGGGGCTTGATCCTGCCTCTACTGAATGTGACAAGCTTTGATGACTCCCCATTGTAAGTCTTACCCTTTCTGAAGAGTGGATGGGTTGAGAGGCAAGGTGGAGGACAGCAGAAGAGAGGGGGAGGGAAAAATCTGGTTGGCATGTAAAATGAATAAAATACTTAAAATAAAAAAAGAAAAGAGAGAGAGAGAAAGAGAGAGAGAAAACCCAATAATGTAGCCATAGTCTAAGCTACAAAATTTAAAAAAAGAGAAATAATTTATCTCTATAGGTAGGCAATGGTAATATTTATTGATATTCTCATAGTGAGGCAAAATGATGATGACATCTGTGAATTTACATAGTAATATTACCTTTTAACCAGATCATTGTGGTTACTGAAACTCTTAAAATATTAGAGCTTCTTAATATAATGCTCCTACAAGGACATTTCAAGGCGGTTTGTACCTATTAGACATATTTTTCAGGAACTTTTCCCCTTCTCAGCTCATAATGAACATGCCATAAAGCCCACGTGCCCTTTGCTGCTAGCCAGGATCAGGGTGCATATGGCAACATTTGTTCTGTCTGCCAACTCTGTTAAGTATATCATTCAAGCTTATTACACAACAACTTAGGTGTCTAGAAACTCTCTAATTCACATTAGAGTAAAGATAATGCTCTTTGTAAAAAACAAAACAACCATTTAAACTACTGTGCTAGTGGTTTACTTAGGTTCTTGGTCTTTTGGATGTGGAGTTGGCACAAAGATGTAGAAAAGATGTTCACTGCAAATTTTCATTGTATTCAGCTTGACTAAGTACAGCTGTGAGTTCAATTTACTTTTCCTTTTATGCAGTTAAGCAAAAGCCCCAAAGTATACTGTAATAAGGAAGAATATGTGTGTCATAGATGTTTATATATTACCAGGGTTTTACTGTCAAACATGAGCGAATACTCAAAACACCCATGCAGTAAGATTATGATAATTGCAGAAGGGAAAAGTAAAATTAAATCCAATTGAATTTCCATGTTAGTAATGAATAGAGGAAGAAAATGTTGTGTGAACATGGTTTTCAGGAAAGTAACTAAATAATTTAACACAATGCTAAACTTTTAAGAGTGTGCTTTCAATTTGTTGGCTGCTAATGAAACACAGGGAATCATTCTCTAAATATTTTTTTTTTATTTTTGATAACAGCCAAAAGATGTCTAAAAAGCAATAAGTGTTCATGTTTTTTAAATCAAAAAGTAAAAGAAACAATTTTAAATAAATCTAAATGATGCATTATAACAATGTTTAATAGTGTCAAAACCACAGTATTCAATATTTATTGGGTGATGGCATAATCATTTTCTATATATGTTCATTAATTCAATATTAATAAGAGCACCATAAAATTAGAAGTTATATTATTCTTATGTTATAGATAAGAAAAAGAGGACAGTGAAGGATTAAATGACATTTTCAAATTATAAAACGTGATGATTAGCTTTAATTGTCAACTTGACACTACTTTGTATCACCTGGGAAGAAAATTTTAATGAGCTATTATCAACGTTGGGTTTACTTGTGGAGATGCATGTGGGAAAATATCTTAATTAACTAATTGATGCAGAAAGATTTTTCCCACTGTGGGTGGCACTACTTCCCAGGCAGGGAGTCTCGAACTGTGCAAGAGTGGGGAGACTGAGCCACGTGCCCAAGGATGTAAGCAGTCATTTCTTTTTGTTCTTGACTGTAGATAGAGTGTGACTAGCTGTTTGTAGTGTCCCCTTTGACTTCCGTACAAAGATGGGCTGCAACCCAGAACTGTAGGCTGAAATGAGCCCTCTTCTTCCTTATGTCTTCGGAGTATTTTATCACAGCAACAAAAATGAAACTGCGACACAAAGCTAGAAGGCACTGTTCTATGTCATATAGCCTGCCACTACAGTCTCATACTTACGTCATGTATAGACTACACTACTAAAGCAATAGTGGCACTGCTCCAAGTCCCCTCCTTTCCCTAACTTAGCTAATGCACCTCAGTGAATCTATATATCTCCCAGAAAACAAGTACTTTTATCCCACACACTTCTCGGTGGAAAATTTGGGCTTCATGGTAGAAGCAGAACTTGAATGAACCTATTCTAATTCTAAGCACCTCCCAAAGAACCCGTCTCTAAAGAAAGTTTTCAAGTTTTTAATGCCTCTTGTACAGACAATATTTTAACCTACAAAACTTTGGCTGACATCCAAACCATGGTATATTGCAAGCTTCAAGTTTGCCTTATAAGAACGTGTGAGCAGGTATCTATTTGGCTGTGGATTTTTGGGAGGAGTCATTCAAATAATCCTCAATGCTAGGCTACTGAAATTATTTCTCTTCTAAATAATTAATATAGATAAGTCAAACTTTGTGTGCATTGGTAATTAAATATATATTATAGAATATGATTATGAATACTAATCAACTCTAGACCCACCTAACAGGGTTTGTTTATTTCAGGAAAGAGTTGTATAGTCATTAACAAGTCCACAAGGATCATTTTCTCAGTTGTGAAATGTATATAATAATGTGGGTTCTATGCAATCTTAACCAAGTAGACTTTTCCATGAAAAATTGTTATGGTAGTCACTTGCTTACCACCAATGATATATAATTCTTCAGTAGAAAACTCAGTCTTCAGGCATAAATGTAATTATTCCAAGGTTTCTTGCAGGAGATGCACCCTCTACCTGGACCTAGCTCTCCTCTAGATAATTGTAACTCATTCTTCTGTAGGACCAGCCATGACAAGCTCAATAGAGGGCCAAGTCTCAGAAGTTTACCCTAAGGCAGTTCCTGGTTCTAAGAAAGACCACAAATTGAGACCACCCAGGCACTACCCAGGAATAGACCATCCAAAGAAAATTTCTAATGTTCAAACCATTGTAGATAGGATTACCTGCTAGCACACACTGATCATTTTTCACCAAGATACTCCTAGATAAATGTCAGCCAATTAGGGGTCCTGAACCTTAGTAATTCCTCATCCCAACCTCTGCTATTATAAAAACCCCACCTCAACTGAGCTCTGAGCTTTATGATTGTGCCAATGTGTTGGACACACAGGGATCCCCAGTTTGAACTTAAATAAAAATAAAGGTTCTTTGCTTTTACTTACAGGACTCAGTCTTCTAGTTGGTTTATGGGGGACTCCATGATCTTGGCATAACATGTCTTTTAGGTATTGTGGTAGTTTGAATAAGAATTAATCCCATAAGCTCACATATTAAAATGCTTAGTCACCAGAAAGTGAAACTATTTGGAAGGATTAGAAGGATCAGAAGGGGTAGTTTTTTTTTTAATTTGATTTTCTTTTTTTTTACATTTAATTTTTTATTATTACATTATAAATAGTACCATTCAAAATTTTCACCTCCTCCGCTCCTCCCATTTCCCTCCCGCTTCCCCACTCCCCCTCCCCTTTTCCCCTCCAGTCCTAAGAGAGGGCAGGTTTCCCTGCCCTGTGGGAAGCCCAAGGCCCTCTCGCCTCCATCCAGGCCTAGGAAGGTGTGAATCCAAACTGACTAGGATCCCAAAAAGCCAGTACATGCAGTAGAATCAAATCCCAGTGCCATTATCATTGGCTTCTCAGTCAGTCCCCATTGTCAGTCATATTCAGAGAGTCTGTTTCGATCACATGCTCGTTCAGTCCC